>JANSTS010005553.1:0-14280 GCA_026546915.1 Sylvicola fuscatus | reverse complement strand
AGATTTATCCGCAGCGCTAATCCACAACAAGCACCACCTAAATTCTGGATTAATCGACCTCCTGTTCTTTTTGTAAAAAACGGTTATTATTAATTTAAGGCTTTTTTTGTTTTGTTTTGTGCATTTATTTCAATGTATGATTTAGCACTTGCAATTATGTGAATATTATTAGATAACAACTTGACTCACGCGTCTTTTCATTAGGAAAAATGTTAAAATTGACTTAAAACGTGTAACAATGACCATACCTTGGTTGGGTTAGATAACCGCCATAACTTATTTTTTACATGTTTTAGCGAAAAACGATTTGTTTACATTACAATGTCACAGTAGAAACCATTGCCCTAGGACAAGTAACATTTTAGTTGATATTTTATATAGTTTCAGGTTTTGAATACAAGTAATTTTTAGGGTATTAAATCTTAAAAAGAATATTGTGCCGATTGCCGCTCTAACACATTCAGATCATTATATTACAAAGAACAATTGTTTTGCACTTACAAGAAGAATTAAAGTTACCTTTTCAAAATCGATTTTCTTTTTAACGTATTGTCTTTAAATTATTGTTCAGCATATGCAATCTATGTTATTTCTATTGTTGGTCCACCAACTTTGGTAAATATGACAAGATATGTTTATCGAATTTCTTCAGCGTTACCTATTGGCTATAGCAAATATTTTCTGTACAAACATATGAAAATAGTTTTTTTTTTGTTTAAGAAACGACATAGAGTAGTGCTCATCCCTGCCGTGTTTTACCAATAATATCAACTAGCTTATTATTATTTGTTATTTAAAGGGAATGCAAATGGTGCCAGGAAAAAAATAAGAATGTGTGACTTATCTCATGACTAATGACTTTGTTTGTCTGGTAAAAACATGTTTATTACAAATATAAAACTATTCAAACACATTTTTCATTACAAATAATTTCGAAATGCAAAAAACGTGATGTTTCAAGGTCACTGAATATGCAGTATTATCACACCGGCATTTGATTTATTCAACTTCAGCAATAAATAACAGTTATATGACATATAGTTACATATAAATGAAAAGTTGTAATAAATACATTTATTTTTTAACAAAAAGATGTTTATATTTAAACTTTAGGAAAATTGAAAAATATCAATCTTTAAATCAAATTAACAGATAATTCTTTTGAAATCAGCAATCCCATATCTACATGCAAAGTTCTCAAAAACTTGCAAATCATACTTTAATTAAAAACTGGTTAAACAGTATACAATAGCTAATGAGATAAACAACATTCTATATTATAGAACAATTGGCGAGGTATAAAAGTGGCAAGCACATTATTAACTTCACAGTCAATTCTTACAATTGATATCAAGTAATCATGAAATATTTTCTTGCGTTAGCACTCGTCGCGTTGTCGTTGGTGGCAACATGCTCAGCATATTACGGGCCGATTCCAATCTTACCAATGTAAGTATTTTATACATAAATGGATCTTAATTCCAAATATTCTTAATATTGTATAATTTGTTTTCTAGATCTCCAAGGAATCGTCGAAGTGCCGATCCCCAAGTCTGGCAAGATAGTTACTCTAATTTGTTGTAAGTCTAAAACATCGACTGGAAATCATTATTTTACTTTATCGTTAAAAACTTATTTCAGCGAACAGTCAGTTGACAATATTGAACCAGCTATTCCAAGATATCGCCGCAGCCCAAGTCCTCAAATTAGATGTTGGCAAAATCGTTGTGCCTTTGTCTAAATTTGTAACAATTGTATCGTTTCAGTTTCTTCTTCCGTTTGTCCAATATATAATGTACAATATTTTAAATTACAAAGAAATATATATTTTTGATTGATTTATAATAAAAAACTCGTGTTAATATTTTTTTAGTTATTCTACATATCTTACACATACATACGAGTATATTTATAAAATTTGTACGTGTTTTTTACTTAAATAAACAAAGGTAAATACTTTAAATTCCGTAAATAGCAGCAAAGACATGCGCTAATTGCTAAGTTTTATCTCTGACTGAAAAATTCAGCTTTTTTCGTTTTAAAAATGAGAATTTAATCTAATTAGTCTATAAGTTGACCGTAAAAAAATTAAATAATTTTGCAGAACTTTGTAGGCAAATAAAATAACTTAAATAAATTTTTTGAAACTGAAATAAAACAATATAATTTTCAAATGTACTTAATATGTGAGCGGTGAAATTAATCTTTGATTAAATGCCAATATACGAGCAATAAATATCCATTTTATTTGAATTTGAAAACTTTAGTTAATCCAAAGATTACCTTAAAAATGACTGTAAATATTTTTCTTAAGAAAATATGAGATTTTTTTTCTTTAACTGCTTTACTGAATCGATGAGAAAAAAAAGTACGATGTGTGCGTAAGCAAAAAATATTATTTTGTTTGTTGTATGGTTAACAAAATTTAAAGAAGAAACATAAAAGAAATAAATCTATTATTTACAATGACTCTTTACATTGTGTTAAAAAACTAGTTTTTGGAGGAATAAATATTATAATTATTAGTTCAGCCGGTCGGAATTTGTAATTAGTTTTCCGCAAATAATTTTTTAATTTTCATAATAAATTACACACTTTGCAATTATAATGTTTAGATGTTATTGGAATTTGAAACAAATGATTTTTATTAATCTAAAATCAGAATACAAACAAAAAAAAAATTACTTTCTAAAATAAGACATTACATCACGTTATTATCTTCTTAATGCTTAAAGATTGCGTGGTATATCTTGAAATGCATATGTTTCCGAGATATATGGTAACTGGTCGAACATTCTATCATAAGGAAACAAGTTTATAAATGAGATGTTTTTCGAATTTCCATTATCCCGCGTGGTATAAAAGGAGCAGGCACTTTAGTAACTTCACAGTAAATTCTTACAATTCATATCAAGTAATCATGAAATATTTTCTTGCGTTAGCACTCGTCGCGTTGTCGTTGGTGGCAACATGCTCAGCATATTACGGGCCGATTCCAATCTTACCAATGTAAGTATTTTATACATAAATGGATCTTAATTCCAAATATTCTTAATATTGTATAATTTGTTTTCTAGATCTCCAAGGAATCGTCGAAGTGCCGATCCCCAAGTCTGGCAAGATAGTTACTCTAATTTGTTGTAAGACCAAAACACACATTGATTGGAAATCATTATTTTTTAATTTTAAAACATTATTTTAGCGAACAATCCGCTGACGCTTTTGAACCAGCTAGTCCTAAATATCGTCGCAGCGCAGATCCACAAATTAAATGTTGGCGAGGTCGCTGTGACTTTTTTTAAATTTTTTTCTGCCCCTTTCCAATATATAATATAATGTGTTATGAATTATAATGAAATACATATTTTTAATCGATTTATATTACGTAACTTTTTTTTTAAATTTCATGTAATATTACACTTTAATTATTTTTAGATTGCATGTGATAATTACTAAGCGAAAAAATAATTAAATAAAAAAAAAACAAATTGCACTTATTAAAAAAAAAACTAAAGGCGTAACTAAAAAAATTGTAATCCTTCAAATATTTAAGTCGAATTTTATAAATTGATCAGACAGATCACCTTAAAAGTTTGCTTGTTGAAGTTATTTGAAGTAGCCGCAAAGACTATTTCTCTCATTGCTCTCTAGCTGGAAGAGTTGAACTTAAAGTCAATAAGTTAAGAGTTAGAAAGAGTTCTTAGAACTTCATTAACAAATTAGATCTCTTTTTTAATTATGTACTATTATATTTTGTCTATTGTATTTTGTCAAACTGAACTAAATCAATAATTTTTTGAATGTATCGTGGGAACGGTTTAGAAAGTAATTTTGTTTTTTTTTTGTTAAGTAAAGTTAATAGCCACGTAATTCTTTTTTTTATATTTTGTTAATTCAAAGAATAACTACAAAATTTATTCTAAATTAAATTACCTACAAATCGTTTTATTTAGGAAAGCATTTGAAAAACATGTCTTTTTTTATAGTATTTCTTTGGCTGGTTTTTTAGTTACTTAATCTCGATAAGACCAGCAATTGTATATTCTTAAGTAAACATTTTTTTTTTTTGGTTCGGTTCGGTTTTAGAATTATAAAGTTGTGAAAGATAACAATAAATACATTTATTTTTTTCAATACCTGCTTACTTTGTTAATAAACAAGTTTCAGATAGAATAAATATATTTTAATTATACTGTCAGAGTTTGTAATGCAATGAATTTTTAGATTTTCGCAATTTCAGCTGTATGACATGTCGTTTTATTTCTATTTTTTTGATGCAAAAATATTTTATTAAAATAATGCAACTCCATATATATTTCTCCTCAAAAAATAATTTATAACATCACTTATCGTTTCTGCAACTTTTTAAAACTCAATGTTACCATTCGATCTTGAAATGCATATATGTTTCCGAGTTTTCACTGGTCTAACCTTCTATCACAAGGAAACAAGTTTATCAATGCGATGTTGTTAGAATATCCATTATCCAGCTTGGTATAAAAGAAGTTTGCACTTTAGTTACTTCACAGTCAGTTCATAGAATCGAAATCAAGCAATCATGAAATATTTTCTTGCGTTAGCACTTGTCGCGTTGTCGTTGGTGGCCACATGCTCAGCATATTTTGGGCCGATTCCAATCTTACCAATGTAAGTATTTTCTATTAAATTGCATCATATTTCCAACTATTCTTAATTTAATTCGTTTTATAGATCTCCAAGGAATCGTCGCAGTGCCGATCCACAAGTCTTTCAAGATAGTTACTCTAATTTGTAAGTCTAAAACATAGACTGGAAATCAAACATTTGCTAACGTAAAAAAAATATTTCAGCGAACAATCACCTGAATATTTTGAACCCGCTCCAAGATATCGTCGCAGCGCAAGTCCGCAAAAGGATGGATGTTGGAATGGTCGGTGTATGATGTGGTAAATGAGTCGCATTTTTACATATCGAGTGTTCCCTTGTCCGATGTCTATAATTATTAATTATTTAGTCGAATTTTATAGAAATATATTTTTGATCGATTTATATATTGTGACGAAAATCTTTTGTTTTCTTTAATTTTCTAACAATTACAGCAATACTCTTTTACAGCTATTAATTTAAAAAAATTGCAAGTGCTATTTACGAAACCAAACAATCTCTTAAAATGACTAAATACAAGTGTCATTTAATTAACTTAAAATCAGACAAACTTACTTAAAAAATTGAAGAAATGATAAAACGTATGAGCAAGTATAAGCAGATAAGAGTTTATGTATTTCTTACTAAATGTTTATTTGTTTTCTATTTAACCATGCAATAAAAATTATAGTCCATAAGCAAGGAAAAGTAAGAAACTTGGAAACAATAACACTTCTTTTGATCATTAATATTTAATTTTTGATATTGGTATATTCAATAAAAAGTTTTGAATTCAATAATTTAAAAAAAATACTTCGAATTTTTATAAATTTAATCATGTTATTAAAGCTATATCAAAACCACATTTTTTTTTCGGTTTTATTGTAATATGTGAACAGTTTAGAAATCAATGTTGAATTACCATATATGCCGAAATACGAGCAAATAACACAAAACATATTACCTTTTTCATTTAAATAATTTATAAACTTAACAAAACCAAAAGATTTCCTTAAAGACTATAAATATTTGTTTAAGAATTATTTATTATACCAAAACTCTTAAAATGTTATGTTACCGAATTATGAAAAACCTAACAATCTACAGAATTCTCTTTTTTGTGTGTTTTTATTTGAAAATACTTTCATAAGACCATCAATTTTTATTTTTTTTATTATTTTAAATTGTTTGTTTTAGAGCAATTAATAAAAAAAATCTGTTAATACCATTGAGTGTTCACCTTGTTAATAAACGAGTTAATATTCTAATAAGTTCTAGCTGTCTGTATTTGTAATTAGTTAACTGCAATGAATTATTACATTTTCGTCATAAATTACTGGTTTATGTCATATCTTTGCATGTATGATGTCAACATGCTATTAAAATTTGACGGAAATGTTTGATTTTAAATCTGTTATTTGTATTAAAATAATAAAACAATATTAAATATTTTATTTTAAATAAAAAATCACATAATTCTATATATTTCTGCAATTTCTTAGTTTTCAAAGTTACCGATCTTGCAAATCTTGCGATTTCGAGTTATAACTGGTCTACATTCTATCATTTGCAAACAAGCTAATATATATGTGATAACATTCATCTCGAGTTGTATAAAAGGAGCTAGCAATTCAGTAACTTCACAGTCAGTTCTTAGAATTGAAATCGAACAATCATGAAATATTTTCTTGCGTTAGCACTTGTCGCGTTGTCGTTGGTGGCCACATGCTCAGCATATTTTGGGCCGATTCCAATCTTACCAATGTAAGTATTTTATAGTGCAATGGATCATATTTCCAAATTTTCTTAATTCAATTCATTTTATAGATCTCCAAGGAATCGTCGCAGTGCCGATCCCCAAGTCTATCAAGATAGTTACTCTAATTTGTAAGTCTAAAACATAGACTGGAAATCAAATATTTGTTAACGTCGAAAAATTATTTCAGCGAACAATCACCTGACTATTTTGAACCAGCTCTTAGAGATCGTCGCAGCGCAAGTCCGCAAAGGGATGGATGTTGGAATGGTCGATGCATGATGTGGTAAATGAGTCGCGTTTCTACATATCGAGTATTCCCTTGTCGATGTCCAATTATTGTCATGAATTTTATGGAAATATATTTTTTGGTCGATTTATATTATATAACTTGTGATGAAAATCTTTTGGTTTCTTTTCTTTTTTTTCAATTATAGATACTCTTTTACAAAATACATAGCCAACCAATCTCTTGTCATTCAATAAACTACAAATAAACCATACTTGGTTTACAAATTGTAGAAATGATGGAATGTATTAGCTATAGTATAAGCAGAAAAGAGTTTAAGTACAGTATATCTTACTAAAAGTTTTTTATTTTCAATTTAAGCATGTAAGAAAAAAAGTTAGAAAAAGCTAGAAAGGGATAATACTTCGTTTAACCTTAAATATTGTTTTGATATTTTTATATTCAATAAAAAGGTATGAATTCAATAAATTCTTAAACAAATAAAATAAATTTTAGTTTATATAATCATGTTATTAAAACTAAAATAAAATCACACATTTTTGTCTATTGGACTATGTAAAATTGTGAAATTGAATGTGTAAATAACTTTTTTTTTAAATTTAAAAACTCTACAAAATCCAAAGAGGTCCCTTATAAAGACAATAAATATTTGTTTAAGAACTATTTATTTTACAAAAACTCGTATTATGTTATGTTATCTAATTATTAAAAACCTTATAATCTATACTCTATAGAATTCTCATTTTTTTTTTTATTTTGTGTTTTTATTTGTGAATTTTTCCATGAGACCATCAATTTTATTTAGTTTTTATTATTTTGGTTTGTTTGATTTATTCTGAACAATTAAAAAAAATCTATTATTTTGTATTTTACCATTGAGTGTTTACCTTGTAAATAAACGAGTTCCTGAATAACAAATATTATAATTTTAATTTCAGCCTGACTGAATTTCTAATTAGTTAACTGCAATGAATTATTACATTTTCGTCATAAATTACAGGTTACTGTCATATCTTTGAATGTATGATTTTAAGATGCTATTAGAACTTCATACAAATCTTTGTTTTTAAATCAGATTTTGTTTGTATTTAATTAATAAAACAATACTAAATTGTTTTAAAGAATGAATCACATATTTCTTTTCATTACTGCAACTTCTTAATTCTTAAAGTTACCGATCTTGCAAATCTTATGTTTCCGAGTTATTATACAATATAACTGGTCTACATTCTATTATTTGCAAACTAGTTAATTTATGTGATAATGTTCATCTCGAGTTGTATAAAAGGAGCTAGCAATTTAGTAACTTCACAGTCAGTTCTTAAAAGTGATATCGTGAAATCATGAAATATATTCTGGTGTTAGCTCTTGTCGCTTTGTCGTTGGCGGCAACATGTTCAGCACAACGAGTTGGTCGCAGCGCTGATCCACAATTTGGATCTGTTGTATTGTGTGTTTAAAAACAATTAAATTTTTATTTTTTTATTATAATAAAACAATTCATTACAGCGAACAACCAGATGCGGTAGCAGATTCAGATGTAGATTACTCAAGACATCGTCGTAGCCCACAAATAAAATGTTGGCGAGATCGTTGTGACTTTTTTTAAATTCGTCACATTTCGTCACAACCTGTCGAGTTCTTCCTTTCGGTGTCCAATGTTATATCATTATCATTATAAATTTTATATAAATATATATTTTTGATCGATTTATATTATACAAGTTATTGTTTTTATTTACGATATATCAATTTCAGAATATTGCATGTGAGATTTACTAAACCAAATAATCTCGTAAGATAAACCGTCCTTATACAACCCTACAATATTATAAAAAAAATTATAGAACATAAGTTACCAGAATTGTTCTTTTTTTTTTACTATTATATTTTTTTGGTTAAATCGTTTATTTAAATTATATTTATGGTAAAATTATATATAATTACGTTTTTTAACTTATAAAATTTTAAAAAAATCAAAAATCTTTATTTGTTTTATTGAAAGTTACCTTGAAGTCAAGGTTTTAATTAATTTTTAACTTTTAACATTTTCGACTGTATTTTTTTAAGAGACAATATAACAATATTTTTTATTTTTTTAATATAAAGCTTATAATTGACTACTATTATTCGGTTTGTTTGCTATTCTCCAATTATTATCAAATAAGTAAAGAACTGTAAAGAAATATATGTATGATTTCCAATGACTCTGTTAACCATGTTCTTTAACACGTTTTTTTATTGAAAACGAATTCAGATTAGTTACGAGAATATTTAATTGATAATGCAAAAGATTAAGGCTAAGAGTGTAGAGTAATTTTTAGTTCAGCATTAAAAATTCCCGGCTTAAAGCTGAGTGGGTTTTTGATTCGTTTTGTACATTTGAGCCTCCATTTCCGGTTATCCCATAAAACTTACAAAAATTTTAAATTTATTCAACGATTAGTTGAGCTTAAATGATTCCAATTTGCATACGTTTCCTTTAATGGTATTTCCTTTCGAAAAGACCACACTCACAGGAACACTACTCAGCCTTTACTGCAGTTTTACAAAACAAAAATTGGTCAATGGAATCGTTGAAGGAAAATACAAAGTCTTTAATAATAACATATCTTTAAATAAATTTTTTTTTTTAGTAATCAAACTATATTGAATTAAAAAAGAATTATTCAAATTACTCTATTCATTTCCGCAACGATCTTGAAAAACGATTGTTTCCGAGTTAGAACTGGTCTAACCTTAAGAAAACCACTTAATAAATGTGAGAATGTTAGAATCCATATTATTTGGCGTGGTATAAAAGGAGTCACATATTTTATAATTTCACAGTCAGTTATTAAAAGTGAGATCGTGTAATCATGAAATATTTTGTAATGTTAGCTCTTGTGGTGTTGTCTTTGGCAGCAACATGTTCAGCAGGCTACGGACATGGAAATCGGGTCCAATTGTAAGGGCTCGCTTTATTTTAAGATTTCTAAAACTAATTTCTTATAATCTAACTGCGTGTTTTTTATAGACCCCCAAGAAATCGCCGCAGTGCTGAACCACAAATTAGAACTATTGGATAGTATGTTTTTTTTTTAATTTTTACAACATTTTATATAAATACAATTTTATAACAATGGAACAATTCATTACAGTCAAGAAGCATTTGAGGGAGCAGATTTCGATGTAGATCACTCAAGACATCGTCGTAGCCCAAATCCACAAATCAAATGTTGGCGAGATCGCTGCGACTTTTTTTAAATTCTTCACAAATGTACCTGTCAAGTTTTTCATCTCGATGTCCAATATATAATTTGTTATAAATTATATTTAAATAAATATTTTTGGTTTATTTATACAGTTTTTCTTAGTCCTTTTTTATTCCAGGAAACACTGAAAACTAATGGATACTTAAATTGAGAATAAACATTTTTATAATTTTAATTGCATAGAGATTGACCATGATTACTTTAATAGAATTTATGAATCATCAGCTTTCTTAAGATGGACTAACTATGACTAAAGAAACGCAAAGAAAATGTTATTTTTACGATAAACAACTTTTACTTTCCCATGTTACACCCGCCAATTAATAACATTGTTATTTATGTGTATGCCAATTTTATGTTTCAATTAATACTGAAAAAGATCCAGTTTCATGCAAAAACTTCATTATTTATGGAAAGCTATATGTAGATAAAGTAAGAAAAATGGTATTTAAAAATACTGAAGATAATTGATTTAAATTAAATATGCCTAATTAACTTTCAAAAAAATTCCACAACAATTTCGGCTTTTAAAAAACAAATTTTAAAAATTGTAACAAATAATTGCTAAAAACAAATAAAACTGAAAATCGGGCATTACCTCACACATTCCCATATAGTAAAAAACAAAAATAATGCAACTGCTAGTTATTCACAAGATTAATGACATTTCATGTAAATAAATGATAAGTCGTTTAATAATCACACACGTTGTTAACAAAACGAGTAGCATTTACTCAGTTGAGATTACATTTCCAAGAAACATGCACCTTGCTAATTGAAAATTCAGGGTGAACAGGAATCGGACAAGTTTTATTGATTAGGATTTTAAAATATTGAATTTCAAAGTCAATATTTATTTTTGTTTCAATAAACCAGTATTTTATTATTAATCCATTTACGAAATGATCTCAGTTAACATGGATCATCTCATCTAATTTTCTTAATGTAAGTTCGATCTATTATATGTTATTATATTTTGAGAGATCTCGGTTAAGTGTAAAAATTGTCAGTAATCTTAACCGATTAATCACGATTACATTCTAGTTTAATGCTATTTGAATAATCAACATGAGTTAAATTAAGGAGACAAATGCGTCAGCGTCTATTTAAATTAATCATTCAAGTTTCATTGCAGTTAAGCTTAATCTTTTCATTTCATTTAACATTCAATAATCAATAATGGTAATTACTATTTAGTACTGACTAAAGAGTGTTTTAAGATAAAATATTATTGATTTGATACCTATACAATTTTATTACAAAATGATTTATAAAAAAATATTTCATGCCTCTAATTAAATTAAAATTAGCATAGGAATTAATTCTCACTTCCTGTAACAAATTACCGCTTTGTCTTATTTATTAACAAATCTTAACATAATCTTGATAGACAACGACACTATACGTTAATCAATAATTCCCATAGGTGTTGCTTATGAATGGCATTGATAGAATACGAAGTCGGTAAATGTATAAAAGTCAACACGCGCTAAGACAAGTTCTTAGTTACTTAATAGAAGCGCAATTGCGCTTCATCAGCTTCTAATTTGTATATATATGGTATATTTTTTAAATAAACATGAAATACATATCCGTTGTAGCATTGGTCGTGGTGTCATTATTTGCTGCGGTTTCAGCAATGCCTAAGTACGAATTTACACAAAACTGCATAAGGAAATAGAATCATTTTTTTCGATCATGTTATTTTACAGGAACGGAGTTACGTCTCTTGAAGGTTTAGTCGCAGTTAAATCTGAAATTTTAAAGTAAGTTACAAGTATTATCAATATACTTCCAAATTTTATTATATTTTCATTTTAAGACCTTTTGAAGACGAATTTGATTTCATTTTTCGACGTCGCCGAAGCTCTGATACAATAAATTCTAGGCATCGTCGGAGTAAACTTTACGTTGGTCCACCACCAATTGTTCCATTGTAAGAATTTGATAGTAATTTAAATATTAAAAAACATGTATATTCAATAATTTTATTTTTAGCAAAAAAGTTGGAAAGTACCTTAGCGATTCCATGCCTGATAATAATCAATAATTGTAAATATACTTATTAATAATAAAAATTTATTTTAAAAAGAATTTTTTTTTAAATTGTTATAAAAAATAAAGCCTATAAAGTTTTTTATTTAATTTTTTCCTATACTAATTGTAAATGTAATTGATGTACTAGGAATTAGTCAATTTTATTAATACATAAGCATTAAGGAAATGCGGAAGTTATCATTTTCAATAGCATTAGCACATTGATGATCTAATAATGTTAACATTTTTTATTCTGTATAGTTTACGGGTATAAAAGTCGGAACATCTGAGAATGATCTTCAGTCGATTCCAAGAATTACTATTGTATAGTCAACATGAAAGCTTTTGTCGTTGCATTTTTAGTGCTAATGTCGCTGGTCGCAACGGCTCTCTCCTTATCGAAGTAAAATTTATTAGAATTTGTGTTTTAAGCCGCTTTTCATTATTGTTATTTTTTTTTTTAAGAGATCAACACGGAGAATCATCTTATTATGGGAGAATTCCATTATTAATCCCGTAATTTTAAAACGTTTTGAATCGAGTCAAAGAATCTAAAAAATATTCATCATTTCAGAGCTGACTATAACAAGAGGCGTGGTCGCAGCGTCGAATTTACGTAAATATTAAGATAAATTAAATGTATTAATAAAACTTATAAAAATAAAATATTTCAGTAAAGGCTCAAGATTGGTGAATAGGCCAGCACAGATGTAATTTTATTAAACTTAAATAATCATAATTTTATAATTCAAAGATAACAAACATTTTTAGCAAGCAAGTTAAACCGATTTACGGATAAATACCATCTTGATATTGAAGAAACAGCTCAAAGGAAATTTTAATGAGATATTTAATGAAGGATGGAATGATGAAAAATGAAATTGAAAATTAATAAAATTTGCTTATAAAAATAATATTTCTTGAATTTATAATTTGCAATTGAAAAATCAATTCAATTTGAATACTTGCATCTCGCTAAGGTCCCATTTCTATTTATTTACCTATTCCTAATTTCTTAGAACTCGTGAAAATAAATTCTTAAATACTGAATAAATTTTCTCAAGTCGTATAAAAACAGTTTCGATTGAATAAATGCTTACAGTCACTTTACAGAAAGCAAACGTCTCTAATCATTTGTCACTAAACGTAAAACAATCCAATCATGAAAGCCTTTATTTTCGCTGCTTTGGTGATTTTGTCGCTTGCTGCAATTTCATCTGCATATCCGAAGTAAGAAATATTTTTTGACTACAATACTTCCAGAAAAACTAAATTTTCTCATAATTATTTAGACAACAAACTGAAGATTCGTCCTATCAGGGAACCATTTCGTGAGTATTCCAGTTTGAATTTTTTTTCATTCAATATAAAAACTGTATTTTGAAAATATTTGTTATATCTTTCAGTGAAAATTTCAATAGTGAAGTAAAATCACAAGTGTTGTAAGTTTGAAAATTATTTAATATACTTTCAGATAAATATTTAATGTATTGTAAATGTTTTAACAGCAAACGCTCAATTTTTGATCAGGAAAAATTCTCAGTCCAACCAATACGTAGGTAAGTGTGTATTTAATTTATTTGTTGTTTTAAAATATTTTTACTTATAAAAACATTATTCTTTTTTCAGATTCCCTCGCAGTCCGTAAGTTAATATTCCTAATTTTTTAACTTATTGTACTCAGTCAACTAAAAAACATTTTTACAAATTTTCAGGGTTCGGGAAATCAAAAATTAATAAATTTACTGAAATGTTTATGATATGATTAAATACTGTAACTGAAACTGTTATTTCTTTTTTATTTCAAAACATCTTTAAATATCTGATTCTAATAAACATATAGTAATATAGTCTTAGGATGTCCCTTAAGAATTAGAAATTAAAAAAAAAACATTTAGAGACCATGTCAATGAAAATTATCTTGTCTTTCAAAATATTTATTTATTTGAACCATAAAACTTACTTAAGCCTATAATTAATTAAATTATCAAAACAAAATACAATTAATTTTTTTATTAAAATCGGGTCAAAAAGGGTCAATTCCAAGTTTTGATAAGCTACGTACTACGAGCATCAAAATAAAATTTACATTTTCTTTCCGAAAAAATGTTTTTAATGAATTTGTTAACAGCAAAAATTAACTAAATTAGTCAAGTCTTTCAAAAGTAGATTATTAACGTATATTTCGACAACTAATTCAAAAACTTACATTTTGCAAAGAGAAATATCTTGAATTACTTAATCTAAAAATGTCTTAATTCTTACAGATATCTGTATACAAAAATACCTGTGGGAAGAGTGTTTTTTTTTTTTTTTCAAAACAATAAATACACAATTTAATTAGCATAAATACTGTATTT
>JANSTS010005552.1:73844-87126 GCA_026546915.1 Sylvicola fuscatus | reverse complement strand
ACCAAGTGACGAGGAGTCGTCTGAAAAGTAATTGTTAGACTTACTTTATTTATGTCATGTATATTCTGTTTATAATAAATTAATTAATGTAGATCATTCCAATTAAATTAGAAATTTTAACAAAATAATACAATATATTTTTTATTATTAAAAGAATGGGAATTTAAGTGGGATATTTTGCGTTCGCAAGTGTCTCGGCTATTTTCTTTTCAAATGGTTGGCACAACTGCGTTGCTGAACGTCATTCAGGGACGTCAAAAGAAATTGTAAAAACAAGGTTCTGTTTTCTGAAAACTCAGACAAATAATAAATAAAAATAACTAAAACCCAATTTTGTAGAACGCATAGGATGAACTCAACAAAACACGGACAAGGATCGACAAAGATCCAAGTGATTCATGCGTTCGCCTCAATTTCATTAGTTGGCCTATACCTGTTTCTGGTGTTGCAATCCGATCACCTCTATCACATTGGCCGGCTATGGGAATCTCCAACAATTCTAGTGTTTGTCGGTGCAGAGATTCTTCGGATGCAAGTAAATCGCCATCTCTTTGGAATCGATGGAAATTCATCGTCGACTAAAGAATCAACCACCAAACAGAAGCCACGTAGTTACATTTCAACAATCAAAGATGTCGTGAAAATAGGAAGCTTACTAGGATTCGCGTCGCTGGTGTTTGCATTCTTCAGCATTGTACTTGGCGCACCAGCACTGCACAGCTACCAAAATACATTCGCCCTTGCGTTTCTACTAACCACTTTAACCCTACTGCCACTATGCCTGCACCTGGGAGCTGGTGGAGTTTTGCGTTTGATGTTTGGCGAAGACTTCCAGCTGAAGACTGACAATGATGCGGCCTATTACAATTTAATGAAGCACAATGCCATCGTTACAATTGTTGGCGCCTGGGGTGGCTCTGTTGTTGTTCCATTGGATTGGGATCGTGACTGGCAGGCCTATCCAATTCCAAACATGATTGGAGCTATAGCAGGATTCGGTTTTGCAAACGCACTAGCTGTGGCACAAATTGGGGCTGGATTTTTTAAGGAAATGTTGCGAAAACATGAATATTTGTAAGATTTGCGCTTTTTTGTACTTTGTAAATGTATTTTATTTATATATTTAATTATTAGGAAATGCCAAAGACATTAAACAAGTGTTCAATTAACTTATTAAGCCTATGTATTATTTATGTAATTTCTTATCTATACACATTAAAAAATATTCAAGGTCGCAACGAACAGACGATTTTTTTTCGTTTCTTTATTCTTTAAGTGTTCTTTTACCGATGCCGGAAAGTGAATGAGACGTGATAGTGTTGCGTTTCCTTGAAGTGGCACTTTTATGAACATGAAAAGAGCATCGTCACGCTGAATCTTTGAAAGTCCATAAATGTCGTTATGCAAACTATCGAGTAACAACCTTCCTTCATTATATTTTCAATTAATACCTTTGGTACGTTTCTTTAACGTCTTGAGTTGTATGCAAACAATTTAGCGACAAACCGGTTACTTGAAAGACGTACCCATTCAGCTAGATATGATCTGGGAAAACCAGAATTCCCGAAAAAGACAAATTCTAAATTTTTTTTTCAAAAGAAATGCGAATATTTTTTTAAATTCTTCCACCAGATTTCTTAAAGACTTTTTGGATTTTGAAAGATTTATTAGAAATTTTAAATCAATCTTGATCTTGGAAAAACTAAAGATTTAAACAATTTCTTAAGTAATTTAGAAATTTTAAAATATTGTAATATTAAATAACAATAAATAAAGGTAAAAAAAAAGCTAGCAAGACGATGTTTTTGTTACCTTCAAAATCAATGAACTGATGCCAAATTAAGAAACAAAACAAGTTCCACAAGATCTAGAATTGTTCGTCCTGTACAAGTAATTCTTGTTTGCATTCTGTAAACACTTTCATAATTCTGCAATAACCTAAAAGTCAGTTCAATGTTGAGCTAGAGTGGCAAAAAGTCGTAGTAAGAAGTCTTCAACTGTTATGATAAAGTATTGCATCGTTGTCTTGAAGAAACAATAACATTTTGTTAATATTGAGAGCCCAACCCTGGTCAAACGAACGGAGAGTAAGTATGTCTACAAAATGTATAAGAATACATAAATATTGGAAGGCAAATAAACGATTAACCAAAAGTCAACAGAGATCAGAGAACGTGACGATCTTACGTTTGAATTCTTTTCAGTCGACATTTTCCTATTGACCCTCTTAAACACTTCAACTTATTTATACCATAATTTATTCCATGGAATTCAAAGAACGTAACTTATATACAAGGGAACGCGAATTCATTGCCAAGGCTAGCCCACAGCACAAAGAGACAATTTTAATGGCAGTTTTCTTGATCAATGTCCGGGTTCACCTTTGAAGAAAGAACATAGTATTAAGACTTTATTAAGGATCTTGAATTATTGCAAGAATTTTTGTCAAAAGAATTAAAAAAACTAAACCACTGACCCAATTTGAAGAAAGTAACAATCAGCAGGAAATTTAGTTTTAAGTGGGTTAATTTCAAACTCTAATTTGGAACTCCTTAACTACTAGCCAAACGTCTTGAGCACTCCCACAAAAACCATACTTGCCGTTAGAAGATGTCCATAACAAAAAATTAAAATTTGTGTATTTTGACGCTTTCAAAGCTAAATTTCTAAACGAATCATCATTTGACGCAATAATCAATGAACGAGTCAAAAATCGCGTATCTTTTTTATAGCTAAATTATTCAGGTGTTCTTCAGCGACTTCAACTGATTACAGGTTTCGATGTATTTTCCATATATTGTATATTTAAAAATGAAACTCAATAACAGGATTCTCAAGTTGTTGATCTTCGGCGAATTTTTAGCGATATAAAAGCGCACTGCGACCGGCTGAGGGACATTAGTCTGAAAGTTAAAACGTTCTAAACACATCCAACATGAAATTCTTGCTCGTGGTACGTTCATTTGTGACTTAAGTGAATTTTTAAAGAAGTTAAAATCTTAACGAAAAAAGAGAAATAAAGAAAAAAAAATTGTTAAAAATGTTAGTGAATTATAATCGTTTTGTTTGGAATTTTTCAAGGTTCTTCTTGTGTGTGCAATGATCTTCATTGTGAGTGCAGCCCCAGCCGTCGATGAGACCGTCTTAGGTGATGGACCATCCGAAGCGAGCAACCCAGAGGATAAACAAGGCATCCTGAAGTTGTTGCTGCTCAAGAAGCTTTTGCTCTTCGGTTAGGACGCTGGGATTATGGTTGATGCCTTGAATTGGCAGATAACACAGTCTGACTTCCAGTATAAATATTATTTAAAATTATTCTTTTATGTTTTTTATAATAATATAAAAACTCAATAAAAATTGAGTTTGATAAATAATTTATTTACGTTTTTTTTTTATTCTCTCTCTCTCTCACTCTCTCTCTTGATGGTACGATATTTTGTGGCCAAAGGTGCTAATTGAATTGATGCTTCCACCTGGCGATGTTAGCTTATAAATTATAAGTCAAGTATTTTGAGGCCAATTGTAAGATGGACAGTGACCTCTTAGTCAAAATTTTGTCTTTTTAATCTTACAACAAGTACCTTCTTCGTCATAAAGTGATTAAACTATTCACATTAACATCTTAATATTTGTTTACACATAGCAAACAGGCCGAGGCTACTTTTCGGGATGCCGATTTACAGATTTACAGATTTATACAGATTTATTAGACACACAGTTGCGTCATTGGGAACAACTACACATGATTTAAACCTATAAAAGAGTACATCTAATCAATTTCTTCACTCAGTTTGTACAAGAACGTTGATATTGGCGGATTTTTTGTTGCTAAATTCAAATAATCATGAAATTCACTTTAGTGGTACGATTTTGTGTAATAAAAACGTGAAGTGCTTGATCGCTAATTTATGGTTTGGATTACTTAAAGGTTCTTTTGGTGTCGGCTTTGGCGATGTGCCTGTTAGTGTCGGCTGCTCCAATCAACGATGAAACCGTCCTTGGAAACGTCGAGGACGCCGAATCTGTATACTACAATCCCCAGGATCCAAACTCATTCTTCCTGAAACCGTTGCTGCTGAAAAAACTCTTGTTGTTCGGTTAATTTTTCGTTTGGAATGAATTGTGTGAATTTTAACTTATTACCTGATTACCCCGGATTGATGAAATAAATGCTATTTCTGTACAAAAAATATTGTTTTTACTAAAGTGATAAAGTTTAAAAAAGAACTTTTGGAAATACATTAAATTTGTGAGAAGAAAAACATTAAAACCAACATTTTCATGATTAATGCGAGTTTTATGTGCTAATCAAATTTGGAAAAGAATATTTTGAAATTTTGATGTGCTAAATCATCGCTGAATTTAATGAAAATGTGAAAATTAATGTTGCTAAAAAGCTCTGTTGACTGAACATATTATCATTACCTGAATTTCCAACAAATTTCGCACATTTTAAAGAGATTTTTACAACATTTTTGAGTTTCTTTGAATATCTATATGAGCTTTTGCTTAATTTTTAAAAATTTGGAGCATTGGGAAATGCTGCAGAATTGAGAACTGCAACAAGAAATTATTAAAAATTCTTTTTATGTAAAAATTATGCTTAAACGGAAACGGTGCCTTAACGCTTTTTCAAAAATAATTTTTTTGAAATAAAGAAACAAAAAATCTTATTAAGAATAATGTTACAGACACAAAATTGATTGCAATTTTATCCTTCAGATTTCCAATCTATACAATTATTTTGGATCTGCAGCACTTGCTCTTCTTCAGACATGCATGAATAAATTATGTCTGGCATGTTTATGCAATTATTTGCAACGTCCTTCGCAGTGTTCTTGAATGCAAAAAATGTTTTGTATATGCTAAGGCTTCCTGCTGCCGTCAGACACAATAAAATACGTCATTTATTTATATTTTTGTTTTTTAGAGGTCATAATTCTCCAATAAGTGGGGAAAATTCTTTCTAATTTCGTAAGGTTGTTTTTTGGTTCAATGAAATTTGAAGAAGTGGTCTAGTAAAACCGGATATCCTCCATATTTATGAGATTTGAGGACATTTTTTAAACTATTTTTTTTATAGCTGTTTTTATAATTAGTTATTTATGATATGCATGTCGCACTTTGCGGAAGAAAAATGTAAATTGGATAAAGACGAATCGATTCAAAGAAGCGCAAAGTCTGAATACAAAACATCGCGGCATTGCCATTAATCAAGCTACAATTGAAATTAAAAATATTTCTCACAGCCATTGCAATTAAACGACCTTGAATTTGAAAGGTTTTCAATAAGCAACAATACATTTAGTTATATATAGTTTTTTTTTTTAATGGCCAAAAACTCGATTCTCTGCGTTGATTATGGTAATTAATTATATTCAGAGATTCTATGTTTCAATTTGTTAAAATAAACTTCATGTACAATTTTTTCTTTTCTTCTTTTTTCAACATTTTATTTATTTTTATATTGGAGTTAATAAAAAGCAATGTAAATTTGAATATCATAAGATAGAAGAATTTTGTTTTGATTCTTTTTACGTTCTTGATCAAACAAGTTTTTAATTTCCTATGCATCCGGCATACCGCGACCACAAGAAATGGTAACATTGCACTGCAGATTGTGTAATCTTGTGTTTCACCTTTTTTGACAACAAACTTGAATGATATGCGCGGTAACACGTTTTTAACTGTAACTTCAATTAATTTTTTTTTAACGGCAAGAAGATTTATGATGGCAAGCGGCTAACGACAAGTGGTAGAAGGCAGATGTAATGATCCTGCCAAAATGATGGAAACATGGCACCACAGGGAAGGAAGGCCTTAACGCCGTTTACAACTCTACAAGCCACCTGTCTTATACTCTCGGAGGTATGAAGCTTAAAGCTTGTCGCATTTCATTTGTCGCCTTTTGCTATAGCATTTTCTTCTTCTTTTTGTATTAAAAAAAAGACAATTAAAATGTTATCACATTGACCAAAAAACCATGACTAGCGAAAACATGATCCACACCTTCTTATGTATAAAATGAGTCAGCATATTTTTTCATCTTATAAATTGGTCATTCACTAGCATATACAAAAGTCTTTAGCTTGAAATATGCTAATTATGCAAATTATTTTCTTACTATTGAGTTTACGACGTTTTTTAGCCGATAGTCGATATCGAACTAGCTCAAATGGAAATAGCCAAACATATAAGAGAGACGAAAAGTAATAATAGATAAAACTAAACCGAAGAAAAAGAATAACAGTTTGGCAATGAACTCTATATTATTTTCTGTATTAAATAATCTAAGAAGACGCTATTTTGGAGACGAATTTGAATGCACGTTTACACTTAACATGAACAAACAAAACCGATCCGAAAAGAGAAAATCAAAGTAATTAGCATATTATGAACAGAAAGCTTGCATTCTGCACAGCTTTTATGTACAGCAAAAGAAAGATACGAAGACAAGTTGCACAATCGCCAAACCGCCGCGACTGTGGTCTGATGAAATCGGGGTTTCCACGAAATTTCCGATTGCAATTAATTAACCTACAAAGTGTATGAATGTATGAAGATTTGTATCGACTTAGGGCGGTAAATTTGTTGGTTCACGGAAATATATTCGATTTATTTACCTTTTATGAATGGGAAGTTTGGGCGTGCGGGTAAAACCATTTATTTTACATAATAGTATGATGAGTAATTAAAAACAAATAAAGTTAAAAGGTGTAACCTGCAATCAAAATTACAAAAAAAAACAGTTTTATAAAAAAAATTAGGTATATTTATTTCTTAAAAAATTACAAAAGAGCATTTTTTGAGTTGAGCGGTTTTAATGTGAAAAATGTGAAATTTGTACAAGAAAAATGAAAATGATAAGCAAATACTTTCTTTTGTGTTATTTATGCATTTTTTACAAAATGATTGGATTGATAATGATTTTATTTAACCAAGGAACAGCAGCTTCTTGATTTTCCTTAACTTGTGAAATAGAATTGAGCTGTCTTCTTGTGGACTCAGAGTATCTGAGCCGTAAGCATCAGCCACGACGGACTCATCACCAGCTGGAGCCGCCGACACAATCACCGCAAATGCCAACACACAAACAATCAGTGCCTTTAATTAAAAAATCAATAAATAATCACATTTTTTTAAAGAAGAATCACATTTTCTTAAGAAAAATCACTTAGAAAAAACGTACCACGACAATAATCTTCATCTTTGAACTTTAAAATGCAACTTTAAAATGGTCCAATAAGCTCTTCAAGCGTTTTAAGACTAAGTTTGTCTTTGCAACTGCTGGGCCATCTTATATAGTCGATGGACCGAAAAAACACAATCGTTGGGTGACAAAGCGCCATCACCAAGCCTCACCATGCGCCCATGGTCACGCAGCAAAGATAAAGACCGCAGCAGCGCCTTGAGTCACATTTTTGCATCACCATTTAACACATCTTAACATGGAAAACTTAATACAAATGAAATGATAAACAAATTTAAATAATGTTTCAGTAGAAAATTTTATTTGGGTTTTTTTTTTTGTTGTTTAATAATACTTTTCACTTATTTTTTTGTAACAAAAAATTCAAAGAAAAACTTTTCCTAATCATATTAATTAAGTGCTGATTCGCAGTATGGCAAAGACATTGATGGACATTGAACAACTGCGCTTGAAAGATGATTGTTTTTCTTAGTGGGATGATTTGGTGCAGGTGTGTAGATGCGTGCGATGGCAGCTATGGCGAATACTCTTCCGGATTACCTAATTGTGGTTTTTGGCTTAGAATTGGTGTGCATCAGTTACATCTTAACCGAAGAGGATTTTCTTCAATTTCTTCAGCTTGAAGAATTGCTGTGGATCCTGTGGATTGATGCTTTCGGCATCGTACACTTCACCAAACACCGACTCATCTACCGCTGGCACAGCTGAGACGATGGCCAACGCCAAAACGCACATGATAAAAGCCTTTAAGACAAGAAAATTGTTGTTATTATTTGATCACTAAGAAAACGCACTCAAATGCACTCACCACAATAATGAACTTCATTTTGATTGATTTTTTTTTTGTGGAATTTTCAAGACGATTGGATTATGATTCTCTGTAACGGTCTGTGACTGACTATGCTAACTGAACAACTTGCTCACTCTTATATACTCGATGGCATAAAAAAAATGTTGACTTTATGGACACAATTGTCTTCGCCACCACCCATCATCACCATAATGTGCACATATGAAGTACCCATGCGAGGAGGAGGAAGAGCCGCCGCACCGCAGCGCGACGACGCGACACACGTTTTCACTTACCGCACACAGTGGACGTTACCACAAAATTGTCGCCCAAACAAACATTGGCGAACTATAAAAAAGTCATTTCTGCATATTCGTCAATTCATCAATTCGCTTCCATAGCAAAATAATTGCCAATTAATTAGTATTCTCAGTACATTCTTAAAGAAAAACATCAGATCAATGTAAGATCACTGGGTCGGCATTCTCTCATCTGTCTTGAGTACACATCCGTGTTCAGTGGGCACTCATAAGTTAAGCATTTATGAGTGAAGATGCTCTTCCGTATGAGATTTCCATCTTTTTTTTACGACAAATAATTGACGAAGCACGACGAGACACGTTGAGAAAATTAAGCCTTAAAACAATAACCTGATTTGGGAAATACTTCTTCAGTTTTCTAAAGTCGTCTGTTATGTGGACAATACCCAAGGTTTCACTTAAACTTAAACGCTACTCTGAAGATGGTAAATATTCTTAATCAATATAAATATATTCTTAAAGTCTTTTCAATATTCAATAGAAACTAATCTAAGATTTGATTCAAGGTAAATTCAATAAAATCATAAAAATATTTATTTTCATATTAAGTTTATGATGCAAAAATTTTTATTATAAAAAATGATGAAATGATGAATGAAAATTGAAAGTAAATGAATTGTCTTATTTCAATAATTTATAAAACATTTGCTAATAAAACCTAAAAAATTCACTATAAAAACATAGAGTTTAATTACATGTCATAAACATTTAATCGCATTTGTGTCATAAATTAAAATGTACTTTTGTTCGTCTTAAAGACGCTCACGCGCCGCTATTTCCTTCACCACACTTCCCATAAAAGAGAGTGAATCTGCGTTGTCACGCCATTGCATAATAAAAATTTACATTTTATTGTGCTAAAACATATAATTCGCACAAGACATTGATATTCAAATAGATAAACATGTTCTTGACCTAGAAAATCGTTACAGATTACAGCAAAATAACAAACAAAAAATTCCGTGAGAAATTCATTGGTATCGAATCTTCTAGAAGAAAAGGGCCAGCGAATTTACATAAATTTGAATGGAAAATTTTAACACATGAATAAGATTAAAATTTCCCAAAACGAAAAAATTGAGTCATTGTAAAAGTTTGTCGCTTACGAAGCGTTGAAGTCTTTCGTTTATTGATTAATTTATAGGGTTTTTTCACCAATAAAAATGCTGTCAAAGGTCTGCCGTTAAATTTAATTGAAAACTAATTGAAATAATAACGGTAAATTTACCAATTTGTCATAATTCATATTCAGATGTGAAATATTTGTTGGAAAAATATTGGCACAGAAACTTTTTGAAACACAAGCTCAAATCCGTCATTAATATTCGTTTGCCGATTTTTTGTTATTTGTTGTATCTAGAAGTCGTTGTATTTGCCTTCTGAAGTCATCGTGTCGTGAACCTCAACGAAATAAGACTGTCGAAATTGAGTTTCATATGTGAAACGAATGTAATGTCGAGTGTTTCATGATAATTCAATTGCACAGACCACTAGATAAATATCTTATAAATGTAATGTCTTCCTAGTTGATTTCTTATTTTCTCTTTTAAGAAATGTAACTCTAAATTATTTTTGGGGGCAAGTCAGTAAAATTCAATTGCTTCAAACAAGATTATGAAATTTCAAGAAACAAAAAACGCGGTAAAACATCAGTATGTCGGTCGCATTTCTGCGATTTGAATCGGCGAGGTCTGTCTTTGATTCTTTTTGGCAATTAAAAGCATATAATTTTCCATCTTAAAGCACAAAAACGCGACAAGGAGTCCGCCAGTTATGCCAGTCACACAAATAAAGCTGCTTAACATTCAGCAAGGTGCCCAACTCTTGTTTTCATTTCAAAATATTTATTCGTCACTTCATAAACTGTTTGTTTTCAGTGTATTTTCAGCACGAACCAAGCGACGCGACGGCTAGCGCATCGCTAAAAGCGCATTCACCCGCGTGCATGCGAACACCTGACACATTGAACACACCGCGACAAACGACGCGACGTGTGGCGGTGTCGCTTTGCTACCGGCGCGGCGCACAGCGTCGCTGCATTGCGCCGCATTTCGTCATCCGCCATGGCATTAACACCTAAAACGAAATGGAAAGTGAGTGCAGTACATTCAGATTGCTGAATTAACACCCAATAAAATATGTAATATTTGACATGGCAAACATTTCAGGATTTGTCGCTGTTAGCACGAACGTCCGCCAGAGGCACGCCCCATCTTTAAGACAATATTGCATCGTAGTTGTTGGACAAACAAAAGCATACAGGCCACTTTGGTGATTGACGACGACGGCGATCAGTCGACATCTCGGGCGGCCGCTAATCGCACAAATGCACGCACAAAATTCCCATAGACGCCCAACACATCTTGCGGCGGCAGTCAGCCACATCCGGAACTCGAACACAAGACACGACATCGGCGCTGTTTCCAACGTGTAAACACACGAACACCGTCGCGTAATAGGGGACATTGGACAGTCTTCGTCTGTTTGCAGATCTATTAACCATCTTGGTTCGTTTTCATTTTAACCAAAGCAAATATGGCTTCAGGCAGCATATGATCAGCATGTGCTAATTGGGAAAGTATCAATAATAATTGTTTAATTCAATAAGAAAAAATTAGATAGAGAGAAAAAAAATATCCAGAGGAAGTTATTGTTGTAAATGGATAAAGGAATTAATTCTTCGGTTACCGTTTTCTGGTTCAATTGATTTACAATTAATTTATAAAAAATTTGATTTTTCTTTTAACAAAACGTTTTCTTAAAATGTTGTTTAAAACTGGACGGATTTGCATCAAATTTTGATATGCTGTAGAAAACTATGTCTCAGTTGGTAAGTTTCAAGTATTTCAGCTTGCTCAAGGTCCAGGTCTTCATAAAAAAAAGTTTAAAAAAATAATTCCCAGCTCTAAAACGATTTTGCAAAATACAAAGTTTGGTTGTAAATTAATTCATTGTCAAAATTAAATATTTTCAAGATTTACTGAATATCTTAAAAAAAAATTGTTGTATATTGATAAAAAATGTCCTAAGATAAAAATATTGTAAAATAATGTTTAAAAATGCTTTATCATAAACAAAAAACAATGGAATTAAAAAAATGTTAAAAAAAAAACAGATAATTTCTTAATGATGTGACGAAAAAAATTATTCCTTAACACTCCTTAACTTGTAAAATAAAAATTAATTTTTATTTATACTAAATAAAAGTACACATGTTGAAAATAAAGCTTTTCATTTAAAAAAATGAATGTCTTGTAAAATACACTTTTTTTTCTTAGTCTTTTTTCTCCAAAACTTGACATTTTCATGATTTACTAATAATTTAATTATTTATACAATTGTCCGAAAACTTCTTAAAATAAATAAACCTAATCATTTGTTAATTGCAAAAATGTTCATGTCATAATTAAATATTAGTTATAATCAAAAAGCAATTACTTAGCGATTAATTACTCATTTTCTTATACAACAAAATTGATTTGACCTTGAAATTACAAATTTTCAAACCAGCTATTAAATGATTTTTAATTATTGAAGTAAATTACCAAGTGATAACCATAAAATCTCACCCACTTACCATACTTGACGCACTCCCTCCATCTGCAACCACCAGCCCAACACGCCCAAAAAAAATGCTGTGTGTTTAATGTTCAGCATAAAACATATATGCGCGTGGATTACGTTCGAAGATGCGATTAGAAACGGTGACATACACTACAACTCTGTTGACCCACCTCTTGTACTTGAGGCTACCTTACGCAAACAGTAACAATTTAATTTATAAACATCGCATGTGAAATATATTTACAATCTCATTCACGATTCTCCTATTTAAATTCGCCTCTGCGTTAATTTTAAGTGCAAATTGTATTTAGCGAGCTCCGTTTTGGGCAAGAAATTATCTAATAAATGAATTTTTAACAACTATTGGGCAAGTCTTCAAGTCGACGCTGGTCTTTGTGTGCGGGCATGCCAGATTGCCATAGTTATTAGTTGGCCCGTAACAATTAATGATGGTATGCCGAATGTTATTGTTATTAACAGACTTTAATTGTGATGCAATGTGACAATATTGAGCAATTATACTTTCTTGGTGCTTCCGCGTGGATGACATCAATACAAATGACGCTGGTTGGACAGAAATCGGTATAAGGATAACGTGATTGGTCGGCAGTTATGATTAAATTAAAATTAATGAGGTTTTTTTAAAAGTAAATTATCTTGAGTGATTTATTTTAGACCTTGGAAATGCTCAAGATGTAGTTCTCTTCACTACCTACAATAACATATTAATGAAATATATGTCAAAAAAGTTTATGAATTTAAAAAACAATGGTACATATACTACCCCATATAATTTTTTGAAAAAAAATCCGATCTGGCTGGTACGTCTATAACTAAGCCAAATCTTATTTTATCTTAAAGAGGTAGCAGCGTTGATCTTGAAAATCTTACCATTCAACCTTAACATATTCAATGCAATTGCAAATGTTTGTCTCTTTTCGTTCAACAATTTAAAGTAAAAGCAATAAAATAACGCCTAAGATTTGGAAGATATTGTTACATGAGTACGTCTTGAAAGTCGCGTCAAATAAAGTTGTTTAACATATGTAAAAATAAAGAAAGTCATTGGAGCCGTTTTTGAGAAAATTCCAAAAAACGTGGCTTTTAGACTGACGTTGAGAAAAATTTAATTTTATGTCATATGCTAAAATTTGGTTACGGTTACGGTAGGTGTTCCAAACAAACAAACAGACGGACGGACATTTTTCTAGACCACTTTTTTGAGATCAACACGTGTTAGAATTTTTTGATATTGCCGCCCTTTATGTCAAAATTTGTTTATTTTTATTTGGTCGGGCTTTT
Organism: Sylvicola fuscatus; assembly: GCA_026546915.1. Classification (NCBI taxonomy): domain Eukaryota; kingdom Metazoa; phylum Arthropoda; class Insecta; order Diptera; family Anisopodidae; genus Sylvicola; species Sylvicola fuscatus. The sequence goes on along the minus strand of JANSTS010005552.1, from coordinate 73,940 downwards.
AAGGAGATATGGTCGAAACAAACGTAATGAATTTTAGACCTTCCAAACTATTCTTCGGTCGGTTGACGGATGTCAATCTTATATCTCTTTAATTTT
>JANSTS010005552.1:60872-73744 GCA_026546915.1 Sylvicola fuscatus | reverse complement strand
AAGGATTGAAAAAACTGATAAATGTAACAACATTTCCATAAATCCAGATTATAACACGAATGGATACATCTAGTTTTGAAGATCTATATCAGTAGAACTATCTTATAAGAGAAATAACAGTTAACCTCTAGATATTCCAAAACTGTGTGAAATCTACTTGTTTCCAACCTTTGGGTCTAACATATCAACGACACTTTTAACTTCACATTATGAACCAGAAACAATTAACACACAACACAACAGATTTTTTTTATTTATGTTTTTTTTTATTGTGTGAAAGTCTTCCCCCGTACAAAAAACTTAAGCCTTAACGGCGAATTTGCGTGGTGGGTAGATGGACTTCTTGCGGATCTCTTTCAATGTCTTGCGGTTAGCATCGTGGCGAGAAAGAGCCTTGCGCATAGCCCTGGTCTTCTTTGGTCGCAAGTCCAATGGCTTGAATTTCTTGCCCTTGTACAGTTTGCGCAAGTTCTCCTTTGTCTTTTGGTGCATGACAATGTACACACGGGCAATTGCTTTACGCACGACGCGACTGAAAACAGGAAGCAGAACACAACATGTCAATATCTCATCCATACAAGTTGAACAAACAAATGTGAGGTTATGTTAAGCACAGTGGTGGCAAAGACACTTACATCTTGGAGAGCTTTGATGGGGCACCGCCAGTCACCTTAGCCACTCGCAAGTTCAGGAGTTCGGTTTTCAGCTCATCGAGCTGTTTGTCCAAATCCTTCTTGTCCTTGACGCGGAGCTCCGAGCACTTCACCTTCACCTACAAATGTAGAGCAAACATTTAATTTTTGTTATTTTCACAATAAATAAACATTTTTTGTGTTTATTTCAGTTTCACATTGTTAAGGAATAACTAAAGATTGCAATTGTTAAAGAATTTCACACATTTTCATTAAGATGATTGCGATTTTTTAAGATATTTTGGAAAATCAAAATTACAGCGTACCATTTTGGATTGATGTTTCTGGCAAAAAGAATGGTGCAAGCCGTGCAGGATTACCAACTGTCAAAAATTGTGACATTACAAAGGGGAGCAGATAATGGTTTGACAACTCTTTCAAATTTTAGAACACATTTGAACGCACTTTCTTGAGATGAAAAGATACTGTCAGAAAAAAAAATGCGATTTGACAAAAGAACTGTCAGCTGTCCAACATATACTATCAAAACAAAGTTGTAAGGAAGACCACGTGTGTTCGATTGCAAATAAAGAAAATATCAATTTTAAATAATAAACGGATTTTCACGATTTTCCAAATATGCCGGAAAAGAAGTTTAAATATTTGGTTGTTGATACAACTGCATTTATAAATAATGTATCACTTCAAGTGAGTAGACATCAATAACCAAACTCTAGACTATTTTCAAATAGCAACTCAATTTCAGAACTATGCCGAAATCTTGGTGACAGTTCCAGACGTGATCAGTGAAATAAAAAACAAACGCCAATTGAAGCGCCTGTGTGTTTTACCCTATGAACTAACAGTCCGCGATCCATTCCCAGAAAACGTCCAACATGTCACTGAATTTGCCAAAAAGACAGGTGATTATCTCAGTTTGTCAGCGGCTGATATTAAAGTCATTGCCTTGACTTATGAACTGGAAAAGGAGATTGTCGGCGTCGAGCATTTGCGTCAAAATCCAGTTGTTTCAAAAACATTCAGCACAAAAGAAGTGCCTGAGGAGCTTTTACCTCAAGGTAAAATTATTGGATTTTATAATCCAGGAAGTGATGAAGAAGATGAAAAAGAGGATCAAGAAGAGGATGAGGAGGATGAGGACGAAGAAGTAAAACAAGACAACAATGAGTCTGCTCCAAAACAATCAATTGAAGATTCTAAATCAAATGAAGCCCAAGAAGCTCCTGAAGTTGCTAAAGGAACTGAAGAAAAAGATGAAGAAGATGATGAAGTCGATGAAAAGTTAATAGAGCAATTTACGAAGCTTCAATGTGATCAAGAAAACATTTTAACATCAGTAAATCCATCAACTGACAAACCCGAAAAGGAAAATAACAGTGAAACTGAACCATCGGAAGAATCAGAAGAAGAAGAAGAAGATGATGATGACTCCTGGATAACTCCAAGCAATTTCAGTCAAGCCAAAAAAATGTTTGGCAATGAAGTGGTAGAGGAGGATGCCGCTGATGTGGCATGCATGAGCACAGATTACGCAGTGCAGAACGTTTTGAAGCAGATTAATTTGAACGTTGCATCTTTGGATGGTCGAATCATCAAGCAGATGCGTACTTACATTTTGCGCTGCTTCACCTGCTTCAAAACTACCAGCATCATGACAAAAGTATTCTGTCCAAAATGTGGTAACAAGACGTTGAAGCGAGTTGCAGTTAGCATCGATGAGAATGGACAGCAAGTCGTAAGTTTGCAAAAATTCTACCATGAAACAATTTTTTTAAATTTTATTTTGTTAAAGATCCATGTCAACTTGAAGCGAACCATTAAGATTAAGGGAACCAACAAGAGTATACCCACTTTCCGTGGTGGTAAACATTCGAACAATCCAATTTTGTTTGATAAGCAACCCATGCCCAAGCAGCGTCCTACGCGGGTCGCTCGTACAAAAACGAATGCTATGGATGAGGATTACATCGCCGGAGTGTCACCATTTGCGCTGCGTGACATTGATTCAAAGTCGGCGCTTCTCAGAGGGAAGGGAGTCACATCTCATAACAGGAAGTGATTCATTTCTTTAATTTGTTTAATAATTTCGTATAATAAATTGAAATATTGAAAAATATTATTTTATTCATCTTCCATTCAATAAATTTCATTAAATTCATGCAACATTTCCAATTCTTTTTGAATATAAATTGCGTACGAAGTTCTTCGTTGTCCAGGCGTTTGTGGATTGGAACGGATTCCTTGACATAAGAAGCACGCCCATTGAAGTTCCCCACTTGAAATTAATAATCTGGAAGGGAATATATGAGTAACAAAAAAAAAAAAAAACAGTAAAAAGTGCTTTACTTCAGCTCATCAAAGACTTTGTGGACGTGATTGGATCCAAAAAGCCCAATATGATGCAAAGATTTAACAACTCCACTGCCCCTAAACTCCGTCCTGTACGAGCTCATGTATTTATCAGGTTCCAAATCGCATTCCAGAGAAGCAAAACCAAACAACTCCATCAAATCATCGGAACTTTCTTTCAGAGATTCTTCATCGAATTCTGGTAGCCGGATGCCATACATTTCGGTTGAGTGCCGATGAGTCTTTACAAGTTCCACGTTGTACTCCATGTCGTTGAAGTATTTGGCTGCCGATGAAGCACAGATGGCAGTTTCAGGAGATATCCAAGTGAACTCGAATGCAAAAACATTTTTGTAACGTTCCGAAATGCAAGTTATGAGACGACGCGATTCTTTATCAGCCAGTTGCACCAGATTTATCTCAATTCCTGCAATAAAATGTCTCAGTTCAGTTTAATTTTGGCGACGGCATTCAAAATAATAAATAAGATAAACTAAACCCGAATATATATTTATTATTAATTACATTTAATAAATAAAAAACAAAACAAAAGTAGGAAAGCTATTCGAGATCCGGAGATGCTGTGCTGTACCTTTTCGAATCGATACAAATATCAAAGTTTCTGTTCCTGACAAAGTCTCTAAACTCTGCGAGCTCCCAATCCATAACCTGTTCCCAACTTTCAAGTTCATTCAGAACCTTAAGATTACCACAAACTGTAATGAGTTTATAGGCCGTCGCAATGGACAGACTGTCCGAGAAAATTATCCGCAACTCCTCCAAATTCTGCATTGGATTCTTGTTCAAGATGTTGCACATCAGCACATCATTAGTGGGCACCAAAGTGCCAAAGTGAATGTTTTTAATTCGAAGGCAGGTGGACAGCAAATACTCAACATGTTTCGGTCGGCATTTGGCTGCCAAAGTCAAATACTCCAGATTCATAAACGGCGGAATATCTGGTTTGCCATAACAATGGAGCGAAGTGCTTTCCAGTAGTTCACAATTGTAAATGGTGAGTTTCTTCAAGTCCGGACAAAACTGCCCGATATACATCAATGCATTCATGTCAATCTCATCGACGTGCTCCAAATGTAAATACGTCAAATTGCATCCCTTCACCTGCAGCACACCTTTGACTTGATCATTAAAAAAGTCGCACGCCATTAGTCGCAACTCCTGCAGCTGATTCACGCCAATCAACGTCATCAGATCACAGAGCAGAAAGTTGTAGAATATTGACACGTGCCTCATGTGCGGACAATCTTCAGCCAGCACCTGCAAATGTTTTGTTGTCACGTAGTGGCTGTTGAATTGTTTCAATTTCAGTGGATTCTTCAGCAAATTTGCGTCACTAATGTACTCGAGGCAACGCCCAATGTCATCATATCGTCCAATATCTTCGAGATTTGGCAAGCCTAACAGAATTTTGATATAACCATCCATGGTGACACTGGTACGATGCAGCTGGACGCTTCGCAATTGCCGCAAATGCACTAGAATATTCATGCTGTCATTTGTCACTGATTTGGAGGATGAAATATCCAGCACTTCAAGTTTTTCGCAGTTCTCAACCAGTCCCAAAAGAATGGTATCGGTACAATCGTAATTAAGAACCAAAACACGCAGATTATTCATCCTGATGATACCATCCATCACCATCGGTTCCATGTCCATGGTTTTCCAGCCACCAGACAGTGAACCCAGGTTGAGTACACGCAGGCCGGTCATTGCTTTGAGATTCATGTAAAATGTGTGACGCATCATTTTCGGCATCTCTTCGAAATTGAGGACAGTCAAATTTTTGGACATCAACACTTCACTCAGCGAAACAGCCACGTTCACTTTGCTGATGAATACAGCCATTGAGCCGTGGACTTTTGTTTCCTTCTGGATTCTTTCAATCATATTGGGAATTTGTAGGAAAATCTCAGATGCCAATAAATTGTACATATTCCACGGAACATTGTATTCTATTATGGCACGCATTATATCAATTCGGGCCTTCAGTATCGAGGAGGCTGACTCACGCTCAGTAGTACGCAATGCCTCGGACACGATGTACATCAGTTTGTCGCCCAAGTGGCACAGCATGTTGACAACGGACTGCAAAGCACATTGCTCCAGTGTTTGTGGCCGATTCAGTTGCGGCATCTTAGATTATAAGTGCACAAAACCTTTATGGAAGATGTTTTTCGTGCGTTATTTTACTTGTTACTTACCGTATTTATCAGAATGCTTGTGTGGTTTAACGTATCTAGTGGCGATGCCTTGTGTTATTCCCAAAGTCTGCCAAGATTCCTTACAGAGATCAATTCGAAGCCGGCCGTCACTTATGCAAATGGTGTCGTCGAATTCTAGAAACTTGCTCTGCGATAGTCCAACAAATGTTCCTAATTTTTTTTTTTGATTCGTTAATTTTTAAGGTAATAAAAAACAATTAATTATTCTTACCTCTGCTAATAAAACCAGCAATAAATTTCCTATCCAACAGCGCCTCAAGTTTCAAATCATTGATTATGTAGTGATCGCTGTCGTCCAACGATTGGAGCTGTGAAACGTTGCTGCCCGTCAATGCCGGCAATAGGACGATAATCTGCGTGTTAAAAAAATATTTAATGAGCGGCTTTTTATAAAAAATCCGTAAAAAATTACGCAGTTTCAGTTGCGTATCGCGGACACATAAATTTAGTAGCTGCACGTTCCCTGTCTATTGATACTTCAATCCCACATTTTTAGATGTAGGCTGTTTATACCGACTATTTTAAGAAACGCAAACCAAATCGTGTTGTTGTTTCTGATGTCTGAAGCTGTCGGCTGCATCATCGACACGAGCCGAACATCACATTAGGTAATCCGTAATTGTAGGTATATTAGTTATATCTTCAGGTTATTATTGAGGTATCAAAAGCCGGTAGAATAAATACATTACCACCCACCGATTTGTTAAACTGTTGTTTACCGAAGTTGGGACTCTTTTTATTGACGTGTTTCTCGCCAATTCGGTTGTAAATAGTCTCATTCGTAGTTACTTTTGGAGGATCCAAATGGAAAACGTCTGGCGCAAACATCTTGGGAAGATTCAACTTGAAATTAAACTATATTGACATCAAGTAAACATAACCTAAAATTAATCAATTGATTATTATATATTTTATAAATAAAATCATATATATAAAATTGATTATTTTCGAATTTTTAAATTAAAAATCTTAAAGCTAATAAAATTAATTTTATTAATTTAAATATTTTACTTTATTTTGAGTACATATTAAAGTGAGTTAAATGCTTAATAAGCCAGTTAATGTGCAACATGTTACTTAAGCCAGCCTCAAAATCTAGCAACGACACTCAATCTTTGAGATGCTACCTATTATCTTAAACAATACAATGTTATAAGTTATAAATATATCTTCTACATCACAAAAATACATAAAAAACATAATAAGAGACAAAAATGAGACTAGAACATGTTAAGGACGCTAAAAAAATGTGCAAAAAAATTGAGTTAAGCCGCCACTAGTTCGCATTGTTGTTTAATCAATTCCTCGTCGGTATGCAAGTTTTGTGGGCTGGACACAGCGGATTCGACATCAAGGTCACCGTCCCCGCAATGTCGACTGCGTGGCCGACTGTTCGACGAGTTCGCTCGATTCGGATCGTTTTCGTCACCCGGATTCAGGAACATACAATCATCCAAGTACTCGGACGTCAAATACGGCGGCAATTCCGAGTCGTCATCATCCATTTTACTGTAAAATTGGAATTCATCTTGATCTTGCTGCGACTCAACCATATTCAGCCACTGGGCATTGTGATTGCGGAACTTCTCCAGCTTAATTCGAACCGCCCACTCTGAATCGGTGAAGGCGATCACGTCCAAACAGAAGTCGCAAACTTTGCGGATTTCCGGATTCTTGTCATGCATCAAATCAATGAGATACGCCGGTGACTCAGTGTCCTTGATCATATAGTGGCGAGTACTTTCATTGCGTAGAATCTGTTGAAACACAAATATGATCTGCAGCACCATTTCATCATCTTCCTGTTTGGCTTTTAGCAATTCAATAAGAGAGAGGACGACGTCCGCCTTGCACAGTAGCATGGCGCAGAGTTCATCGCAGGCACAGGTGCCCAGGAAAATTACAACATCCAAGACGATGTCATCCTTGAATTTTCCTGGCACTAAAACATTGCGAATCCATGGAATCAACTTGAAATTGTGCAACAGCTGCGAGTAGTCCAAATCGGCGAGTGATAGATTTCCTAGAATACCAAGGCATTCCACTACGAATTCCTCGTCATCGCAGACGGTCAGTATCTTGGCGAGATCTCCCACGAATGGCTGTAAAAAAATTGGTTAAATTATGTAAATTGCAAAACAAAAACATCCGACTTACAATGAAAAATGGTCGCAAATGTTCGTGGTGGGAAATGTTTCGAACCATTTTCATCAGTAATGAGTCCTTGTACTTGAAACCACGCGACATCAAGCTATGCAAACGGTTATTCTCAATCATGAGTTGAGCATTGCACTTGTTTAGCGCCAAATTGATGCACAATGCAATCAAGTCGACGTCTGCCTTCTGGTTGAGATTCAGGATAATCATATCGGTCACCAACGGAATGCATTCCGTGTAAGTGAACATCGATTTCACCTTGTCGTCCAGGCTCATGTGGTACAGCACCTTAATCACAATGCCGTGGTGTTTATCATCACTTAGGAATGTCACCAGTTTGGGCAGAAATCCAATGCGGATCATCTTGGCCCTCAGCACTCCATCAAACGACAAGTTGAAAATGAATTTCAGCGTAACCTGAATCAAATCTGGATGAGAGCTCTGCAAGAGACGTGGCAGCTTCTCAACCACATTCATTTCAGTCATTTCCTTCTTGTTATCGCGAACAATTGACAGCTTCTTCAAGAAAGTCACAATCAACACAAGGAGATCGATATTTTGACGCTCCAATGCCTTAATCAACATCTTCACGATATTCTTCTTTCGCATCTTCTCCTCTAGCTTAACATTTTCGGCAATATTGAGCAACAAATAGAATGCGACACGCAACAGTTGCTCCTGCTTCTTGGCGAACACTTTAAGTTGCTTGTTAAGTCGCTCGTACTCTTCCTTAACACGTTTTGGGTCATTTTTGTTGACAGCCTCCTCGCTAATTGGGCTGGAAGCACTTGACGATAGACTCTCGTGGTAGCTATTATTAAGTGCTTGCGCCTTAACAATTGGCGAAGAGATCTGCCCATGGAAACTGCTCCAATTTCCACTTTTTGGACGTTGCTTTAACTCGGGAATACGACGTCTGGGTGGTTCCATTTCCTTGGGTCGTTCAACATTCAAAATCGAATCAAAATAGTCGTTGCTGCGACTCAGCTCTCGACTACGTGACTCCTCTTCGGGATTTTTGCGCACTTCCAAGTCATGTTTCATCGTTTCATAGCGCTTCAACTCATAGTCAATGACATCCATGCACAACGATCCGATTTTGTGTTGCACAATCACCGGATGGAAGCGAGTGTAAGTCGAGAAGCAGAAGAATATATAAATTATGTTGGTCGACAAGTCGAGACTTTTCCGCCAATCTTCGCGCAAAACACGCGATAGTGCGCTCAAAACCGTTTCTATAAAAAATATATTTCAAAATTTTATTAATTGAAGTACAGATTGCTAAGAACATTTACCGTTTCCTTCCAATTCCTCAAGATTATCAGGATTCCTTGCCAGTTGTAGAATGAGCGCAGAACCTCGAATTCGTTCCGGCAAATCCTCGTACAACAATTCCACATATTCTTCAATGTTACGAATGGAAGCCTTTTCCAGCTCAGCTGGACTTACTTTGCCAGACGAAGATCGAGATCCTGATCGCTGGCTGTTATTATCTGGCACATCACTGCCTGTCGTATTATCACGACGATTTTTGAGGTAGTAAATAATTTGCTCCACTTCGGACAGTTGAGACTTGTGGATGAGGTCACATTTTTCCACAACCTCGCGTGCAAGAACGGCGGGATCCGTTTTGGCAGTCAATGATTTAAGACGAATTATGCGTTGACAATCCTGAAATGAGTCCATGAATATTAATTCGGTTGTTGTAATTATATAAACACTTTTCTCCAACACAAACGAAACCTTGTCTCTATAACAACGCGGCCCACCAACTTTCTTATAAGCAAATTTGACAATCTTTAAGAAAAAAAATTCAATGTTTAAAAGAAAACTTTTTATGAATAATGAGTCACATTTTTGGCATAAAAAACACAAATAAAAAATTATACTCAGACAATCAAGTCTGATAATTATTCGTCTCAATGACTGTGATGAGATGTTTGTTTTAGATGAAAAATCAATAATGCTACTTTGGCCATCAAGGGCGTTAAAAAATTCCAGCTAAATTGATGTACCTTCTTTTCCTCCAGCATAGGATCGCCAGGCTCCCCGTAGACGGCCGCCTCCAGCTTGTAATTGACAATAAGTGCCTTCTCCGTGGGATGAGGCTCAATACTTCCGCCCTTCCATCGCCTTGAAAGAAAATTGTTTCATTGCAACACCCAGTTTTCAGTTTTCTAAATAACACTCACTTCTTTACGTATTTCGCTTCCTCCGATTGCATAATGGTATCGTCCGTCAGTGCCCTCACGATATAATAAAAGTAATGGATTGCAAAAAGAAGTAATGTGATGGACGCAATTACATTAAAAATCACGTCTAACATACAAAGTTACTTCTACCAGGTGAAAAGTGACGTTTATAATTCTCGCCATCTTTTGTTTTTGTTGTTGTTGTTATTAGTTTTGGTACAGTAAAACTCGCTTCCACCGAACTTGTTTAGTGTTTTGTTTCAGAATTTGTAACAAAATGTTTTATTTTGAATTAATTGCAAATTTGTTTTACATTTAAAATAACAAAAATTCAATAATGAATAAGAAAATTAAAATAAACAGAAAGATAAGAATTTAGTACACAAAACTGACGCAGCCAACACCGTAAATGTCCACACATGACATGTGTCATGACGTGATATTTTCACCATATGGGCAATGGCTGATGATTTTCGGAAACACCAACCGTTGATTGGCCGTCTTAACATCACCAACACCAACTGGAGTCATCAAAGAGGTTCATTTGCGTTAAAATTTCATTGTGTAAAATGGCGTATGCGAGTGAAGTTGTTCAAAAGTTGCTCTGCTTCAAATTACTATATTTTATTAGTGAAAATTAACAAAAAGTACATGAAAAGGTGCTGCAATCAGCCAACGATTGCATTGTGCCACCGATTGGTGCAACAAAAATTCGTCTGTCGTGTAAAAAGGATGTGTAAAAATGATGCTAATGAGAGAAGCAAAACAAAAGTGATTTAGAGGAAAACGAAGTGAAGAAGTACGGTGGTAAATAACAAAAGTGCGCTGGGCCGCGAAAGGAAGTGTGTACAGACACAAGAAATCAATCTGTATATACGTGACGCGTATGTAAGAAAAGAGTCTAGCCAGTAACACAAGAATGGCTACGCTCCTTACGATGCAGGGAAATCCATCGGCGAGTTCATTGCAAAATCAATTGACGCGTTCGCTGGAGCGCATCCTCGAGGAGGCGCACCTAAGCGGCGAGTTGCGGCTGAGCGGCCGCAAATTGAAGGATTTCCCCAAAACAGCCGGAAAATATCATTTGGACGATACTGTCATTGCAGGTACATAACACACACATTTGCCCTTTTTCGGATACTCGAGTTCTTTGTATTGATCGAAGCGCAGTTTTATGCACACGAATCCGACCTTGTTGGGCGACGTCTGACTGTCGGGCATTGATTAATCATAATAATTCGCAGCGACAATGAATGCGGCACGTTTTGCTGTATCGGAAAACGCAAAATTATGTGCATACGATTAGCAGCATTGGTGGCTGGAACCTCACAAAGGGAAGTGACGACGACAGTCGCTTCGACTTGTGTTTTTCAAAAACGCGGCTCGTGCGTGTGAACTGTGAATATTCTAATTTGGACGCACCTTTTGTCTGATCGTTATAATACTCGAACGTCGACTTATGTGCGTCCCCTCGCCATATGCACCCTCCATCAGCCTGCTATGTGTTTTCAATGGCTTTTCTTCGAGGAAAATTAGTCTTTATTTAGACATTTGTGCTGGGAAAAGGGACGTTGACCAACGCCCTTCTGAATGTGAATTCGTTTGCCAAAAATTCCATTAATAACCCCAAGAAGGACGGCCAGGGCAGCGAAACAACCGAAGATGACATTCCGATAATTATTGGCGACTCAATTCTGTCTGTTATATATTTACAAATGTCTGTCGCTGTTGGCCTCTATGTACAACAATAGCCATGTATGTTTATTAATTCTCTGAGGAAACTTCCCACACATGCGGTTTCTGAAAGAAATCAGTTCACATAAAGCAGCTCTGATAAAAATAAACAACTGACCTGCTCTTAGAAAACAATCTCCCACTCCGTTTTCCGCTGCAGATTGCAAAACTATCAATGGGCATGCATCACGGGTCGACAAACTGCGAATTGCACGCATTGATTCGCTTCCAACTTTCACTTTCTCATCGATCAAAATGCTGTTTTGCCCTCCGGCTTCCTTCAACTAATTGCAATTATCAACTCTTTGCCATTTTTAATTGATTTATGTCGACCCCAACTGTACCAGAAGCCGGCAGCTACTTACCAATGACTCCAATTTGTGGGAGAATTTGTGAATTGTAACTGAATTAGAAAACCCCCTCCTGCATTGTGTTTATGAGTTCTCATGCAAATGTAACTGTTAAGGAGGAGAAAATTTAATTAGTGCTTCCTATGAAAGCTTTTTTCTTCCTTGGGAACGCATTTAATGTCCACTTTCAAGTGGAGAAGTTTAACTTCAGACACTCCCACACAAACACGCTGCTCTCAAATTAGTAAATCATTAGTTTTTATAATGGGTCATGTGAATTATGACGGCTGAGAGCATGTTCTGTGATTCATGAATCAGTCGGCGTATGGATTGGACGTCTTTCATTTGAAACGCAACGGGATTATGCTTATTGAACTGAATCAGATTGTGATAGGGCCTTTGAAGGGCGATCATGCATTAAGCTGAAGCTCATTCAATTCTTTCAGTTGTAATAAAAACCGATTCGCATTTTAATGATATCATACATGAACGAGGAATTCATTTCAAAACAAAATGCCAGTTTGAAATTCATACGTTTGTTTGGATGGTATTTACTTAATTAGATTTGGATTGATTAATTTAATTAGAACAGCCTTGACTGATTTTCTAATTGGTACGCACGACATCAATTTTTTCCATTTTCGTTTTACTGTTTTCAGTATTTTTTTCAAGGTCATTATTTGGTTTTCGTTTATTAAAATGCCAAGCAATAAAGATTTTGTAGTTCGACTTTTTTGACAAAACACGTAGAAAGACGTTTTGAAATAAACAAATTATTTTTTTTATAAATTGTTCTCAAGGTCTTTTAATGGATCAAAAACTAAATTTAATATCACCAATCAGGTTTATGTTATTGGATTCTTTTAGCATTAAACGCAAGTTTGATCTCGAAACCGTTTACATAACATAAAAACAGACTTGCTATTTTTTAATGCTCTACATGTATATCAAGGTCAAAAAATCAAGTCTTCAAGATCTAAGAGTTTATATTTTCTCTGTATCTTAAACAGTAAAATTTAAAACTGTAATTTATTCGAATTACTATAGATCTTGATGAAAACAACAAATTTTTCGATAAAATGAAAAATCAGTTTAATTCAAGGTCAAACCTATTTCAACTTTTAAACAGTCAAAATTTAGCTTGTATAATATATTTTTTTACATTTTAGAGTTTACATAGAACAATCTTACTGA
>JANSTS010005552.1:22447-46343 GCA_026546915.1 Sylvicola fuscatus | reverse complement strand
TTTAGTTCTGGTTTTTGTTCTACTGGCCATCAGAAATATGATTCTTGGCTTTAATGAATGTTCGATTCACAGTAATTATAATTCTAAAAAAACTTCATATTACTTGATTAGTTTAATCTTTTCGCAATTTTGATTTTGATTCATTATTGAAATTGCTATTAAATACTCAGTACAAAACGGAAACTTTGGAAAAACTATTGCCCGAATATTATCGAAATAAAAAAAATTATCTTTACATTTAAATAAAACAGTCAAAATATATTCTTGCAATGAAATTTATACTTGAGTTCTGGCAGATTTTTATTGTGACGAAAACGTTTAGAAACCATAACAAAATAGCAAAATCGCATTGAATTAGAAAGATTAAACCTAAATTTGAGGTCAAGAAATGTTTTATGTATTAGAAAGAAATTCGTTCGCAATTATCAGTCACAGAGCAACGCATTTTTTCGGGTCTAACCGATTTGAATTTTTGCATTTAATTTCCTTAAATTTGTCTTCTAAAATGTCATATTTTCAAATTTCAGACGTTTAAAAAGTTTATTTTAAATGCTTTTTCAAGAAACACTTTTTATTTATTAAAATATGCACATTTGTGAACTGAAACTTACATTGAATGGGACGGCAAATTATTTCTGTAAAAATACAGAACAAGAACAAGAATCGTGCGTCAGCCCTCCCTGCCGCGATTTTGTTAGTTTTATTATCAATTCTATTAATTGTTCGCATAACACCTTTGACTTTTAACCCTGATAACAATTATGCAATAAAATGTTTTGCAAAAATAAAATGGTATAAAAGAGATGCTAGAAATTCGGGAGACCAGTTGCCGAACAGTGCAAGTGAATAAAAGTGTTCAAAAAGAGAAGCTGCGGCTACGAAAAGTGTAAAAAGTAACAAAATAAATAAGTTTAAAATGTTTTCCAACCGGAAATGTGCAGTACTTTCGCTGGTACTAGTACTAGCAGCGGATATCAGTGCATTTAAGCTTTACTCAGTGAAGGACCACGATTTGATTTACAAGTATAGGTCGGAGTTGAGGGTCGGAGTAAAGAATCCAAAGTCGTTTGCTTCCCAATTCGTGTTCAGTGGAGATCTTCATGTTCAAACGAACTTCAAGTGCGGCAACTCGATGGGAGCGTTTCTCTTCGTCACGGATCCGAAAGTGTACGCCTACAACGGGGAATTGGATTTCGATCAGTTTCCAGAGGAATTTTACTTTGATGACTTAAACAGTGACACTTTCAGGATTTTCCCGGAATGCTTTCAGTACGATGAATTGGGCGTCCTAATTATCCCCGATAACGAAATAAATTGGCTAAGAAACATTGTCTCACTGTTCCAAATCAACTTTGACGACTTAGAAAGTGATTATAAGGCCTCAATATTTACAAAAACTGTGATCGATAAGACTAGTTTTGGGGCATGTAAGACAAAGTACTCGATTGACATCAAGGATAACGAATTTATGGTGCGAAAGACATTTAATCAATTGAACTGTAACCGTTTGGCAGCTGGAACAAGGTCTAATGTTCGGACAAATTACGAGAAGTGGAATCCTCTCGATAATACTAATTTCATCGGACAGACTGACAGGATCTACCACGCCACAAAAATGGAGAATGGAGAATTTATGTTTGTGAACATTACTTCAATGTCTAGTGCCATTCTGCCGCTTTATGAAAACAACGGCGAGACGCATTACGAGGTGACAAAACAAGATCTTGTCTTCGTGAAACATAAATCCATCTTTGACAAAACCCTCGGATTGACTGATAAACACGGAGTAGAATTTGAGATGCCTTCGATTGTATCAGATGATTTGAAGTATTCAGAGAACCAACTGGATGGTAAACAGAGTTCTAAGGTGACGAAACTGTTAAAACAATGGAATCAATATTTAAAGGTCAGTTTTTTTAACATTTAGTCGCAACATTCACAATAAAGACATTTTTCTTTGTAGGAGGAAGATATTAGGGTTCATGACAAAAAGTTTCATAATGATCAAATATTGAATGATATCATTGATCGAATGGAATCTATGGAGGTCTCGGAATTTGGGGCCGTAGCTTCCAATATTCAAATGCTACCACAAAAAGAACAAACCGAATTAAACGATTTGTTTCTTCAGATTGTACCAGTAGCTGGTACTGAAGAGGTCATGGAATATTTTGAGCAGTTGCTGGAAAAGAAACAATTGTCAGACAATCAAATCCTTCGATTCTTGATTTCATTTCCTGTCCATTTGGATGGCTCCTATAAACGCAACTCGTCAATATTTTATCAAAGCATAATGGAAAGGCCGACAGTGTCTCCAATGCTCAAAGCGACTGCCCAACTGGCATTTGCCACTGACAGAAGTCATTATTATGAAAACAATGAAGAGGACGCCCAGCCGATGCTCGATTATTTTTACGACAGCCTCAAAACAGCCCAAACGTTCTCCGACCAGCTGAATGCTCTGTATGCCATCAACAATTTCCCCAATAAGAAAGTAGTCAAATACTTGGTGCCCATTATTCGGGGAAAAGACGTTCTCGGCGCTCCATACGACTGGCGCCTTCGACAGCACGCGATTTACATCAGCGAAAACATTTTCACGGAGGATGAGGATGTGGGAATGGGAGCGCTGTGGCTCATAATGGAAGATGTTTCCGAAAGGCCATCACTTCGAATGGCTGCCCTGAAAGTCATTGCCACTCACACCTCCGACCACGCGCAAATCTTTCGATTGTACAACTTGATGAAAAACGAGCAAAATCCCCAAGTTTACAATTATTGGTACACAATGTTGAAGCGTCCAAAGACAAACCTATCATGCCGGGACACCATTTGGACACAGGCCAAGTGGTATTCCTTTGACGATCGTTATGCAGATGCTCTTTCGTCTGCCAACTTTTATCAGCACAGAGAATCCAATTTGGGATATTCTACCGAAATGCAATTACATATTATTTCGGGAGGAGATGACAATGAACCAGAAGATATTTTGCTGGAGGTTTACCACAACTTTAAGCATTCATCAGTGAGAGTGCAATCTATTCATTTACAAATTATCGAAACGGAATCAACCTACAAAATGGAAGTGGTCATGAAATTCTTGGACAAAGCCATAATCACAACCAATTACAAATTGAATGAATTTATTGCTATGAATCTTGTAGAAGCGGTAGCTAAATGGGATATGCTGATGGCGATCTATGGCCGATACACCTACACCAATGATCTTGGCTTCTCGACAACGGTTTACTCTAGAATCCCAAATTATTTGGGAATAAGTTATGATTTAACAAATCCGAATCAAAAATTCACAATTTACTTTAAAGAAATGATACAAGCTTGTTATGGCCTATATACTATTAATCCTATGATCTACGCCGTGCACGGCGTGAAACGATTCATTACCGTGGACAATGATGCATCAGTTGTAGCTTCCTTTTCTGAGGGTCGTTTTCGATTTGACTCAAAACAGCCAAAGTCTATACTCGGAACGAGAGTTCATGTAGCCAAGGGAGTTTTCTTTCATCCATTGAATGCATTCAGCGTCCTCCAAAAAACCTGTCCAAATTGTCGAAAATATGTTGAGGCCTTTGACGATGAACTTCCATTTGTAAACATCGAACTCTACAGGAAAGAACTTCCTGACATTGGATCCGAACTAGTTTTTAGTCTAAAGAACTGCCAGGGCTATGAACAAAATGCAATTGTTACATCCTTAGATCAGTTTAAGATTGAATTGGATGTTATAAATGAAGATAACTTAAATGATATGTTCAAGACGGTTTTAAATCAATTATATGCTACCTCAACTTGTTCCATGCATATATATTTGTCGTCACTTCCAGAAGTCACGTCCATGGCAATTACTGGAAGTTATTCCAAAGCTGATCAAACGGTAACCCTGGATAATGTTGTAGAGTTTCCAACTAAAAAGATCGAATGGGTAGGTAAAGTTCATGTGGATGAGTTAGACTCACATTTAGAGGCTGCTGTTAGTTTTGTTCGCAATGCAACCGATGAGGAAGTGTCGGAGCATAGTATTTTTATGCATTTTAATCGCAAGTCGGGAAGCCAATTCACTTACTTCGGTGATATTGGCGGTAAGAAGGCGGAAATTATCTTAAATGCAGCTCCGAATATGTCTTCAATTACACATAAACCCAATCAATATTACAGCGAATGTGGAAACGCGAAGCGATCCAAGTGGATGACATCGAACGCTTGCTTGGCTGCCAAAACGGCTGTTCGCGAATACAATGCAAATGTAGCCTATAAAAATTTACCTGAAAGCTTCTTAGATGGTGTCGAAACATTTGCATTTTGGCTGACGAAGGTTTATGGTGGATCTTTTGTGCGCCAGAGAAGCAGTTTAGTCAACGATAACGAAATAAAAATGAAGTTGCTCTTTCCAATTGATAAGAAAGCGCCGCTTCTGACAGCTGAAATTGAAACTAAACATTCAAAGTTTGCTTTAAAAGAAAAGGCTGTAGTATTGACTGATATGGAATTTATATTTCACCTAAGATCGAACCAGAACATCTCCACTTGCTTTATTGTTCCAAATGATTTCGTTAAGAATCCTAATTCCACTAAAATAATCAAAGCAGTTCAAAAGAAAAACTTTAAGGTATTTGCCGGAAAATCAATTTTAGATGACGCAAGTTATGAGAAAATCGGCGAATTTCTTGATACAAATGTGAGAGAAATTGCTAACCACTGGGAATGGGCGGTGGCTTTTAAATCTGATCAAACCAATGCAGAAAGGGTAAATATTTGTTAATATTTTCTAAATTGTTTTTTATTTTATAACGGAACATTTTCTTAGACGGGTCCATGGCTAATCTACTACGATAGGGAGTTTTATACCGATGCAGCTTTGCCGGGATTGACAGTCAGAGATCCAAATTTTATTGAAATGGTGGAAGGAGTTTACTGGAAGCCCAATGATTTCATCACTTTGTATTTGAGTGATGAGTTCAATGACATTCAAACAAAACCAGAATATTTGGTTGGAGATTGTCAAGTAAATAAATAAAATAAAATCCAAAAAAAATGTTTTAAAATTTTAAACTTTGTGTTATAATTTCCTTTGATCCTAAAATTAAGGATCTTTTAATTTAAAGTTATTGTTTTTGGTAATAAATTTTTAAAAAAGGCCTAAACTTAGGCAACGCTGGCCGGTATTAACAATTTTACCATTATATTTTATTCTTAAAATTTTTTCTTTGGATCGGTTAACAAAAAAAAATTGAAATGATTATTTACGTACCCTTTTTAAATTTGACGTTAAAGGACCAAAAAATGAGGATAATACATTTTCTTACAAATCCGGCCCATTATAAAATTCTTATTTGTTATAAAAATCGATTTGATTAGCGTCAGGTCTTTTATAGAGCATCTCTGAGAATTGTCTGCCAAAAATTGGGTCACATTGTTAATTTATAAAACGTGAGCAAGGTGAACCGTGAATAATTCACAAATCCATTGAAACAACTTTCCATGAGCCGTTTTCGTTCTGTGCATGCTAATTGGTCTAGAAAGTGGAAATGTTCTTAAATCCAAACTAGTTTACATCAGATAAATAAATAATTCTGGACAAATCTTAAATGTTGTTGTCTTAAACACCATGTTGACCCAAATTCTTTAGTCTTATCTTATCTGCACAATATTGAAATCTTCTTGTTCCTTGTATGCAGGCAAAACAGAAACAAGGTAAAAGTGAAACCTCCAAGATGGCAATCAAATGTTAATCAAAAGAATCCACAACATGCATTCCGCGTTCTTCGTTCTCTTGAATGGCCACTGCACTGAAGAACGAATCCATAAAGTCTATTGGTTTATTGATGAAAAGCAAATTCATGGAATTACTCACGTATTACGTTCTCACTCCTTATGACAACATCAACCATCATGCTTTCTGATGTACTTCTTAAATTAACATCTTCCGGTTAAGTTGTGACTTAGTGAGATAATACCGTTAAGTTTCATCTGTCCGAAGTTATTTAAACAACGTCTCAGTCTCTGGACTACACAAATACGTTTCAAATTCTACGGAAGTCGGATCAACAAAGTGGATTTGTGGAATTTTACACAGTTTTTTTGTGAAGAAAAAGTGCTAAAAAAATTGGATTACAGTGAAAAGGTGTTTTAAAAAAGTGTTAAAAAACAGATAAAAGTGTCGGTCAAAAAAACAAAATGAGGCGCAATTCAAAAATACTCTTAATTATAACAATAATCTCCATTTTCGTGTCAAGTCAAGGACATCCTCAACCGACAAACACCACCCAATCACAAAATGGAATCAACAGAGAAGCAAAATGTATGACAGATGACTATTGAGGAGCTTAATTAAAGACAAAAAATTACATTTACTTTCTGAACAGTTTTCCCATTCCACACAATTGGACGCTTCAAAAATACAGTCTGCACCGCGACAAATAATTTACAAGGCACCTGCGATTTAGGTGGTGCCTGCGACGACAATGGAGGAATCCCATCTGGATCTGGATGTGCAGCAACAAAGCAAGCCATTTGTTGTGTTTGTGAGTGACTTTGATCTCTAAACCAATCACTTCTAAATCCAATATTATTCCACCAAACAGACTCCTTCACATGTGGCGCATCAACCATATTCAACAACACCTACTTCTACAATCCTGGATTTCCAAACTCCTACACTGGATCCACAACGAGGTAACCATCCATTTTGTGTGCATACACACGAAACTGGGTCACATTGTTGATGCTAATTCAATTATGAAAGTAATGAAACATTTCCAGATGCTCCCTAACGGTAAATCCGTGTTCATCGGCTGTTTGCCAAGCGCGCATCGATTTTCTCGATTTTTCACTGGCCCCGCCGAATGGGGACGGTGTGTGTGCCACTGATTATGTGTCAATTAGCGGCGGCTCGTCACAAGTGCCGCTGATCTGCGGCGAGAATACTGGCCAGCATGTGTATGTGGATTTCTCGGGCACAAATTCAATAACAGTTGAGTTTGCGACAACGCCCAGCTACTCCTTTAACCGCCATTGGCATTTGAAGGTATCGCAGATCAACTGTGACTCCCAGTATACAGGTAATTGCTTTACAAAATAATAAAAGTGATTTCGGTTGAGACTGTTTGTCTTCCATCAGCTCCATCGGGATGTCTACAGTACTACACAGCACAATCAACGACTGTGCGAAGCTTCAATTATGCTCCATCAGCAAACGCCAATCTAAATTCTGTAGATGTCGAGGGTGGTCGACAAATGGCCAATCTCCAGTATGGCATTTGTGTGAGAATGGGAGCTGGAATGTGCTCAATCACGTGGACTAGGACGTCTTCTGATCTGTACTCATTTACCGTGACTGGAGATGTTGGTGCTGTCGATCCGACACTTTTGGGAACAGCAACAGTTCAAAGTACCAGCTGCACCACTGATTATATAATCATTCCCAATGCAATGCAAGGCGGAGCTTTGCTACCGAGCGACCGAATCTGTGGACTAGGAATGGCGCCGACTACAAGTAAGTTTTAAAGGCAAAGTCTTCAATTGCAATATGTTTCGATTGATGTTCAGGTGATCCGTTTGTTTTTCCAGGCAGTGTCAGGCCGTTCGTTTTGTATGCAATCACTGATGACAATGAGACGGGAGATGTCTCGAATCGGGGATTTTCATTAGTTTATTCACAAAATTTGTGTCCGCTTGTTTAGCCAAAATACAAGTTTTAAGAAAATTTGTTGAATTCGTTTTTTGTTTTGGTTATTTTCAGGTAATTTACAATTTTATTTCACAGCTACAAATTAAATTATTCATTCATCTTATTAACATTTAATCACTTTTAGTGTAACAATAATAAATATTTAATAAATTCTTACTTAAATCCAATCTTTTGAATGGCATTAATTTCGGTTTTCAGTTGTTCAATCTGGAAATAAAATTGAGAAACAATTTAAATTCTTTAAATTAAATTCCAAATTTTAAAATTAAACTCTTACTTTGGCGATATGTTGCTTCTGTTTTTCTTGACTAGCGTTCTTCCGATACCCTTCAGTATCCAAAATTGCCAGCATTTTGTCTAAATTAGTCTTTAATTTATTGAGCTTCTTCTTATTTATTGAGACAGTCTCCTGTATCATTTCATGAGCATCCAGATTCCCACTTGTCTCAATCCCAAATGAAGCCAAATAGCCAGCGGTGGATTTAAACACCAAATCCTCCAAATGATGGGCCCCCCGGAAAACGACTTCCTCACATCTTGTCAAAATCTCAATTGTTCTCTTTTCAGCAAAGAGAAACTTGAACAGCGTTTGATTTTGGACATTTATTATGACTTTTGGATGGTGTTTTCGATTTATGTTATTTCGGCTTTTGAGCTGACGTATTGCTGCGCATAACTCCAGCAAGTCATTCACATTACCGTCAATGCTTCGGTCCAATGTTGGCTGTAAATGCAGGTCATCAGGAAGGTACTGAAGAAGTTCTGCCGTGAGGAATGGTGCGAATGGAGAGATTGCTTGAAGTCCTTTTTGTAGACAAACTATCAGTACAGCACAATGACCAGCTCCAGATGCGCTGCCCAGCGATGTATTTGGTTTTGTGGTTTCCTGATGGAAATTTGAGTAAAATGGGATGTTGTTTTAAAATTCTAACAAACTTACCAAATAAACATCGCAGAAATTTGTGTAGAAGAACGTCTTCAAGGCACTTGTGGCCAAGTGAAAATTAAATTCAGTCATTGATTTCTCTACTGTTTGAAGAGTATCAGCCAGACGATTCAGAATCCACTGGTCCATTACTGATAAATGAAAGAAGTTGGTAGTTTTATCGAATTCAATTCGTTCACATGAGGCCAACGTATATCTCGTTGCTTGCCAAATTTTATTGAAAAACAACTTAGCGGCATAGCAATCGTTAACGTCAAAGTTGATGAAATGGTTCTTTATGTTGTTGCTGGATAATGTCCATCGTAGGGCGTCAGCGCCACATTTCGGGATCCCATTGGGGAACTGCTGTGCTTGACCTATGTAATTGATATTTTATAATACAAAAAAAATTATGCTTTAATAAAATATAAATTACTTTTGATGGAAGCTTCAGCTTCTTTTTTGGTCAAAATCCCACACAAATGAGATTCTTTGGTTTGCTGAATCAGTTTCTGTAACCAATAGATTAACGTTTTATGTAATTCTATGCTTCAAATACCTACATCTAATGAGATCCCATCAATGACATGATCTGGTAGAATGACATTTCCAATACTCTTGGACATTTTGCGTCCTTTGGCATCACAAATGACTCCATGTAGAAGAATTTCCCGAAAAGGAATCTGTCCAGTTAGCTGTTTACCCATCATGACCATTCTTGCAACCCAGAAGAACAGAATATCATGTCCAGTGGCCATTAAATCCAACGGATAGTATTTTTCAAAATCCTTGCTACCCTTAGGCCATCCAAACAATGAAAATGGAAGCAAAGCAGATGAAAACCATGTATCTAAAACATCTGTATCTTGCGTAACCATCATTGGGTGCTTCTCATTTAATCCATATTCTTTTCTGATACTTGCAGACACTTCCTCCATCGAACGTCCGGCGCGCCAAAAGGTTTTACCATCCAACTGAACTTCATACGCTGGAATTTGATGGCCCCACCACAATTGTCGCGAAATACACCAATCTCTGGAGTCAGACAACCAACGAAGCCATTCTTTCTCAAACTGGTCAGGTATTATCCGCAATTCCCCACTTTTCACGGAAGAAGCTGCTTCCTGGGCCATGTTATGACAATCCACAAACCACTGTGGCTTTAACATATACTCGATGACATCGTTGGAACGCGAACAAACTGGCAATTGCATGGCGTGCGGTTTTGTTTCACGTAACAACCCTCTTGCGGCCAATTCCATTTTAATTGAATGCCTACCCACAAATCGAGGCATTCCTTTAAACATAGAATCAATTGAAATGCATCCCTTCTCATCGATCATAGAAATCATCGGCAAATTATGCCGTTTGGCCATTTCAAAATCATTTTTATCGTGAGCTGGAGTAATTTTAACAGCTCCAGTTCCGAATTCTGGGTCAACACTGTCGTCAGCAATCAATGGAATGACTTCATTTCGAAATGGATGCCACAATTGGAATTTGTTATTTAAGAAATGCGTATAACGTGTATCCGCTGGATGTACGGCAACTGCAACATCACCCAGCATTGTTTCTGGTCTTGTTGTTGATACAATTAATTCGCCGGAATCAATTCCATGGATTTTATAAGATATATCTGTTATTTCTCCAAAAGTAATTGGCTTTTCATATCCAGGCACTGATATTTGAGTCGGTCCAGTCAACTCTATTGTGTCTACCTCAATGTCAGAGATGGCTGATTCAAGGCTGCAGGACCAATTCACTAAACCATTGCCGCGGTAAATAAGGCCGTCGTTATATAATTGTATAAATGCCTCAATAACAGCCTTAGATTGGGTCTAAAAATTAAATAAGAAATGTACGGTTTAACCAATTGGAATTATAACACCAACAAAATGTAATTACCGAGTCCATTGTAAAAAATTCTCGATCCCATGATAAACTTGCTCCTAACTTTCGTAAATCGTGCAAAATATTTGCTCCCTTTTCATGCTTCCACTTCCAAACCTCTTTAAGAAACTTTTCACGTCCCAAATCGTGCCTCGATACATTTAGCTCAGCCTTGATCTTCTTCTCAACCACAACTTGTGTAGCAATGCCGGCATGATCTGTACCGGGAATCCAAACAACTTCACAGCCGGTCTGACGTTTTGAGCGCGCAATGACATCCTGTACTGTACACATCAATGCGTGCCCCAAGTGTAAATTTCCTGTTACATTTGGCGGGGGTAAAATGAAACTAAATCTACTGGAAGAACTGGATGTAGGTTCCGTTTTTAATTGTCTCTTTTCTACCTCTTCTGGCTTGTAGCCTGACGCAATTTCTGAAAGAGTAGAATTCATTTGCATTAACCTTAAAGTACGTCAAATAATTGGGAATTCGAATTGCAAATCAAAGTGACATACCATTCTTTGTAGAATATCTCAAATAAAACGTATTATTTAACTTTATTTTATGATGTACAAGTAATTTGAATATGTTCATATTTAAGAAATTCATGTTTACAATTAGTTTTAGCTAAAACATTAAAGAAATAATCGAATATGAAGAGTTACTGTTTTAGTTTAACAGTTCAGTGGATTACTTTCATGGTTGCCAACATAAGTAACTGTATTTGTTTTTAGTCACTTAAGTCTTATTTTACTGCAAAAAGTCCGAATTCATAACTCATGGATCAAGCATCAAACATAAACACAAACATGTCAGACACAGCAGAAGAAAAAGTTGAAGAAATCCCCAAACCAACTAGTTTGTTCAAGAAAAGTTCACGTAAAAATCTGCGTAAAAGACTGGACGACAACGAAGATGGCGACGAACAGAAGGAAGTCAATGATGATCTCAAGTAAGTCCCTCAAAACATGTAAACAACATAACATAACCTAAAAATTTGTGTAGCTCAAAATTGGAAGAAGCGAAAGAGCGTCAGAAACTCCGAGGTCGTCCAAATGGTGTGAACATAATTGGTCTAGCTCTGGGCAAAAAAATCACCACAGAAGAGGAGCTAACAGTCCGTGACCCATTTAAATCCAAAAGCGGCGGAATGGTAAATATGCAAGCCCTTAAATCAGGCGCCATGAAGCAGGTCCAAGTGGAAGATGCGTACGACGTTGGAATTGGAACGCAGTTTTCGGCCGAAACAAATAAACGAGATGAAGATGAAGAGATGATGAAGTACATAGAGGAAAAACTGCGACAACGAAAAGGCTTGAAGAACGCAAATAACCAAGAGGAGTTTATTGAAAACCCTAAAAAGTATTTGACTCCAGAAGAGGCCGCTTTATTGGCACTTCCCGATCACTTGAGGCAAGGCTCGTCGCAGCGGTCGGAGGAGATGTTGTCCAATCAAATGTTGAATGGCATTCCGGAGATTGACTTGGGTATTGACGCCAAAATTAAAAATATTGAAGCAACTGAGGATGCAAAGCGTAAATTGTTGCAAGATCAGAAGAACAAGAAAGATGGTCCGTCACAGTTTGTGCCAACTAACATGGCAGTGAATTTCGTTCAACATAATCGATGTAATTTACATATTTCTTTGTGGAATTTTTAAGTCTCATTTGTGTTTTTTTTACAGTTTCTGTTAATGTTGATGATAGTGAGGCTAAGAAGAGGAAGTTCCCGGAAAGAGCTGAGCCAACTGTCGTTGAACCTGGCAAGGAGAAGAACACTAAAAAGGCGACTGACGATTATCATTACGATAAATTTAAGAAACAATTTAGACGATATTAATTGTTAATTGAGATGTGACACATTATAATGTTATATTACTTGTATTTGAACAGTAAATAAAATAATAATTAATGAATCCTTTTTTTTGGTCTGGAAGTTGGGTATTGAATCATTTTAAATATTCCTCAAAAATAAAGCTGCCAACATCAACAAAGTTTTGATTTTTTACAGTTGGTACTTTTCGAAATTTCGAAAATAAACGTCAATGTCTCATTTGTCAATTTTAGAATCACAACTTGCATAAAATTTGCTCGGGAGTTTAGTTTGCGTCCTTTTAATAGAAACTTAAATAATACAAAAATACACAAATTAGCAATTTTTTACCATTAAAAAATGCATCATTCAAACGACAATTCTATGCCATTATGGCATAATGGTCCGTCACCGAATTCGTTCTACTCTTTCCCAGGATCTTCTCAGGCCTGCCCAGATGAGTTCAATACTACAAGTGCTCCAGGAATGTTTGGAACACAACACGCCGGGTATGTTTAATTATTCCATTTTTAACTCTTAAATTAATATTATAAAAACAATATTGAAACCTGAAAGAAAGTATAAACAGAAAAAACCTAACCTCAAATTAGCCGAGTCATCAACATTTTTCATTAATTATGTTTGGAATTTTAAATTTTTATACCAATTTTATTGACTAGGGGACCAATTACAACTGGTACTTCGGTGATTGGTCTAAAATTCGACGGTGGAGTCATCATTTCCGCCGATAGCTTGGTGTCATACGGCAGTTTGGCTCGTTTCCGCGACATCGATCGTGTCTTCAATGTAAACGACTACACCATCATGGGAGCCGGTGGTGATTACGCTGACTTCCAATTCATTAAGCGTCACATTGATAAAATAATGTAAGTGGTTATAATAACAATATTCAAACCAAAATTCATCACAATTTCAAAATTCTAGCATTGAGGACTACAGCTACGATGACAACATCCAATGCAAGCCGAAATCTCTGTACAACTGGTTGTGCCGTGTGTTGTACAACAAGCGCTCTCGCTTCCAACCACTGTACCTTGATCTGGTGATTGGCGGTATGCAAGATGGAGAGCCGTTCTTGGGCCACATCAACATGCGAGGACGAGCATATGAGTCCAGTGTAATCGCCACTGGATATGGCACACATTTGGCGTTGCCTCTGATGCGTGAGGTGTCTGAGCGGCCAGCTTCGTCCGTTTCCAAGGATGAGGCCATCGCGGTCACTAAGAAGTGCATGGAAGTTATGTTCTACAGAGATTGTCGTGGCTTCCAGCGCTACAAGTATGCGATTTGCACCAAGGATGGTTCCGCCGTTGAGGGACCGTTCAATGTGGAGCAAAACTGGAAGTTGGCCACTATGATTAAGGGTTATTAAGAAGTGATTTTTTTAATTGCAACAAATTTTCTCTTTTTAAAATAAAAACATTTTCATTTATAACATTCAAAATGCTTTTTGGAATTTATTTGTTATGAATTTAAGGTTATCAACGATTGGCGGTTGTGATTTTGCGTAACGTAACAACATGTAATACTCATACTTAATTTAAATTTATACAATTAATTTTTATTGCTTTAATGAGCAAAAATTTTCTACATATCACTTAACTGCGTGACGACTAAATATAAATTTTTCATTTATTAAAATGGCCACAATTTTTTTTTTAATGATGGAATTACAAAAAAAAATCAAGAAGTTATAATTAAGAGATTTACAAGTTTTTTAGTTTTGTAGAGAGATTTTTCTAAGCATAAAATTATTGGTAGAAAAGTTTAATACAGTAAAAACGTTGTATAGGTCAAAAAAAGACTAAAATTCAATTTTGGAGTTCCTTTAAGGAGGAGAAAACTTGAATTTTGTCACAATAGAGATTTTAGTGGGCAATGTAAAATTTGGCCAGGAAAACTTATATAAATTTATTAAATAGATTAAAAACATTTATCTTCATTCATCTAATCATTAAAGTATCTTAAATTGAAGGAATAAAAGATGTCCAAAAGAAAATTCCACAATAGTTAGTCAATGAAGTCAAGTTTTTTAGAAACAATCAGTCATATAGATTTTAATTAAATTCAGACAAACAACCATGAAATTCCTTTTTTTTAAGTTCATAATTTATACAGGAAAATGTGACAATTCTTTTTCTATTAATAATTTTGACGTCTTTGTGTAAAAAATTCCCAAAAAAGATATTAAATCCTTTAAATGATTGTAAACGTCTGAGCAAACTTGGCGCCACATTTTGAGTCTCATCACTTTAATTTAACATTGCTACCCGTTACTAAATCTATAACAAATATTAAGATTGAACAATTCCTTAAAAATTAACAGAGAATTTCTACTTAAACGAATCTACGTCTGAGATTCAACAAGAACAAAACAGTTTTAATTGATGGCACTAACTACAAACTAATCATAAGTAAAACATTGTTTTTAAACATCGACCGTATTTAAAGTTGCGTCTTGCCAACCGAGTTGCGTGTACTTTTAGCATTCATCACAGTGGATTTGTTGGTCCCGGCGTTGGTGGTGCCGAAGATGGCCTGCTCATCAGGAGATTGTCCCCCATGTAGCAGTTGTGATCGTTTTCTTGAAAGCGCTCCATTATTTTGGCCACAATTGTCGACGGAGCTATGTGAGGATTGCCTGCAACGTCATTTCTCCATTAATATCTTAGAAATGTCTTAAGATAACAGATTCTCATGCAGTTAGTGACATGCATAAACATAAAAATTTAAATTAAGTGCAGAAAATGTTTCTTGTATCCAAGAAAATTTACAAACAAAAAGACACCAACAAAAAAAACTTTAAGATTACAATAAGAAAACAACATTCAAACGCACGAAATTGCAAATCTTAATTACTTGTGACCACTATTTTACTGATTGTGAAGACGAAATCGTTGCAGAATTTGAAGATTCTCAGCATCTGGGACATCACGACAAAATGTACAATGTTAATTAATAAATTATTAGTTATGAAACTCCAAATGGCGATCTGCTTCCAACTCATTGTCATCCTTACCCCCAAAATGATTGATTAAATGGACATTAAAATGTGAATGCACGATGAAAATGATCCCTCTATCCGTCCAAGCAATCACCCACCCACAGACTGATTGACTTACCAACGAGTCCGCGATATCCCAGCACGCTGTGCTCGTGCAGGTGCATAGCGACGTGCTGTCGCCGCACAAAGTCCTCCGTGTCGATGCCACGCACTTGAGACGGCCTTAGGAACCTCTTTGGAATTTTAGACAAGACATCCTCCGACTCAGACGAACCGAAGCCGAGATTCAGCAGAACTTCTTCTGGATTGGGCTTGCGAGCTACCAAAAGACTCTCAACGCTGGAGCATCGACTCGAATCCGACTGTAACCATTTTTTTTGTTGGTTTTTATAAAATTATTTAGGATATTATAAATGATTACCAACCTGAAACGAGCTATCTCTAACCAGCATTCCCTTGTGACGCGACGACTGTCGACTGCCACCGCACAACGGAACTCGTGTGCTGGGACTGACAGGCAACGAGCTGCCGCCAAATCCCGCCAACATCTTATTGTCTGACGTGTCTGTTATTGAGATCGACGTATTTGGATAGCTGTTGCGCTCCTTGAGTACAGCCTGTCCCCCATCACTGTCGTCCGGCTTGTGCTCGCTAAAGCTGCGACCAATATTCCCAAGGAATTTCTGTTTCATTCGCTGCGGACACTCACTGACACTGCCAAACTTGTGCGTACCACTCAAATATCCGCCGTCATCCGATGTGCGCGGTGAATTACTCAAACTTTCACCCGAATAACATTCCATCATGAGCTTATCGTCCAGCGATCCGTCCAGCTCCAAAACATCAATGGGTGTCGACGAAAATACATCGTCGCTAGCGAATGGCTCATCACACGACGCGTCATGTTGTTGCTTGGTGTCCGCCTCTTTGATATTCTCCATTGAGCGTCTAATATCCCGGTGTTTGGCTTTAACCTGAGCGAAACGTTTCTTATTCAAGCTCAGCTTGTCATAGAATTCGTTGATTTTGGTTTTGCCCAACAGCGTCAGACTGCCAGACTCCGACGAAGCTTTCTCAGCCAATCTGTCGATACTTTTATTCAGCTTTGTCAACAATGGACCACTGTTCCAGAGGTTGGTGGAGCGAACGGCCTCAGTGTCAGCAAATAGTTCTGGCTCCTCTGAAACAACGTCCAGTTGTTCTACGTGAAACGCCTCCTCATGGACAATGGTGGTGTTGGAATGTATTGGACGGATAATGGCATCCGTTACAATGTCGCAGCCGCTATTCGTCTTGTTTGGGACATCATCATCCGCTGCCAACTCATCACCGGCTGGCTCATCATGTGATGTCGCCGATGTGGTGAGACTAATCGACTGTTCTTCGCCGGTTGATGTCACTGGAATTGAATCGACCCACTTTTGTACAGTAGCTGGACTCTTTCGTCGCATCTCAGTCACAAAGCCCGTTACCCATGAGCTCACTTTGGCACGAACTATTTTCAATTGTGGATGATTTATTAGTAATGTGAAATGCTGGTTTGGATTGGAAGCAGCTAATGATTTTAGTGTTGGATTCAAGGGGTTTTGTGGATTTAAGAAACAAGAAAATGAATCTTAAGCTGACTAAACAAACATGAATCAACCACTAAAATCAACAATAAATGAGTCTCAGTTAGCATGTGTGAAATTAATGCAAAAACATCAGCTCAAGACGATAGAATTATGTGCGGATAGATCTTAAGAAGTGCGTGAATTTTTTAAGTGAATACAAAATTTGTAATTAAAATAATCTTGTTGGTGACTAGCAACAGTAAACGGCTGAAATCAAAACAAACAAAACAGAAGACACACAAAGATGATTCAAGCACAGTTTAGGGTGTTGAAAGAAGACTAAGGAAGTCGGAAATCTAATAAAAAAAAAAACAAATAAATCGTCGCAAAAGTGCAAAAACTAAACAGGTCTTGGGCTTAGGATGACAAACCGTTCGGCGGTGTTGGAAATTCTTGGGCACTGGCGTCGTTTGCACCAATTCCGGCCGCGTCCCTATCCATTTAACCGTAAAATCGTCGTGTTTTTTTTGTAAGTTTACGATATTTGTGTGGCCGTAAACGACTCGCTATCAATTATTGGTTCAGCATTTTTTTTTTGCGTCTGCCATCTACCAGCCGTGCAAACAATTCCAACGTCTATTTGTCGAGAGATAAACATAAGTAAATTGTAGTCTTAAGTGTAGAAAAGACGCACGTCAAATGTGCGCTCAGCCAACTGGAGCGGAGGCTGGGAAGGTGCAAAGCAAAACAGATGCCAGATGAAAAAAGCCGACTGAGATTAAAAGCTAAGTCATAATTGCTTAGACTTTGAGCTGTGGGTTGCTCAAGAAAGTGCGGCCGACTGATACGTGATAACCTGGTTCGTTGTGCTAATATTTGCCGTTCAGACAAATAGTCGCGTCAAAGAAAAAACGTGCTCGTTCATTACAAGGAAATGCAATGGTGATGTGGCTGTCTTCGATGCAAGACAAACTATTGACTTACAATTTGCTCAAGGTCATCGAAATAAAATCGTGTTTTTTCTTTCCACCACAACCAATTGGTTTCAATTTCAAATTCCCATTGGCCAGGCTGAGGACAATCAAAACGTTGTTGACCCAGTTAACCGCATTCAATTGAGACGCTCGCCAAATAACACTTCCAGCCGCTTAATAAGAGCTTTGCATCGAACAATACAATTGCAGCGACAAACTTAATTGAAAGTGGTCGTGGTGGTCATTCACCAGCAGCTCCTCTTAAATGGCGCCCACAAATCACAACAAACAATTCTCTGTGATATAACGAATTAAATTGCAGGTACTTTAGCACTTAACCAAGACAAGAACTCGTGCGACGTCCAATTGCATCTTATTGGCGCGCGTCAAACAGGTGGTCATTAGAAGCACGTTTGAAATGCGACTGCGCATAAAATTCAAATGTCCTGATGCCAGAAATCGAACGCACAGATTCAGAGAAGCGAGATGCATCTGGTTGACCTTGTCAATACTCCGGGCTCCAGTGCATGGAAACGACAGAAACTGCGCCGCCTCACAACATGCGCGCTTTTTGCACCTCCATATTTGTTGTCATTAAGATGAAGAAAAAAAAATTGTTTTCCTATTACAAAATCACTGGGTTTTTCTTTTTCAATGTTTTCGTGTTGCAACATTTCTTAACTGTATTAATTAAAATTTAATGGTAATTAGTAGAGGGGGGGGGGAATCGCGGGAGAAATCAGATGATTGTCGGTACATGGTGACGACATTGTCGTATTGTATTTTTACATAGCGAGCGATTTATGTTTATTTTATTTGCGCACTGTTTTTTTAATGTTTTGACGATTTTATAGGCTTTTCGTTATTTGTGTTTCAGTAGATTTCGTTTAATGAATATCAACTGGAATTAATCAAAGCCATTATCTCACTCAAGGGTAAATTTGTAATTAATTGAGTTAGACTTAAGACACTTTCGATTGTTTCATTGGGCAATTTTCTTTGATTCGTTTTTTGTCAATTACTTACAGAGAAATTATTTTAAACACTTGTTAAAAAAATTTAAATTATATTAAACACCAACGACGTGACAGACAGCACAACATTTCACAACAGACTACTCCAATTAGAATTTATGGTAATCATTTCTTACTGATTCGAAGATAATATCAATCGCGCTATATGTAAAATGTACACGAAGATTTCTATATTTTTCGAATAAATTTTCATATATAAAACTAATTTGTTTAGTTGAAGAAATTTCTTGGCAAAATTCCAAATTTAAACAATATAATTGAGCGCTAAATTAACAAATACCGGTATTTATCAAACTTTAAGTCAAGGTCAAAATTTATAAAAAAAATAATATGAACTTCAAAATAAACTAAATAAATGAATGCAATATAATCTTTCAATCATTTATTTCTCAGCTTGATCCTATTGACAAACAATATTTAAGCATAACCTCTAAAATAAATTATTTAACTTTGTGCAGAGTAAAATCGATAAATTCAAGGTGCAACAAAGATGTACTTTGTCTGTCCACCTTTGGCAATTATTGAATCATCTTTCTTGTGTTTCAGAACGCATTCGAGGAAGGCCAATGTTTTTCCTACCTTAACAGTCGTGGCGTCAATCAGTACAGTGTCTCCCAATTTTGCTGCCTTCAAATAACTAAAATTGAACAATTCATATAAATAAACGCAATAAAAAAATGCTTCGATAGAGAATTTACCTGACATTTAAATCAACAGAAACTCCAGGACTGGCACCACTCGACATTAAGGCATAAGTTGTAAAATTGTCGATAATAGTCGCGGTTAAACCACCATGTAGCCCACCGCCTTTGTTTAAGTGCTCCTCGGTCACCTTAAACTCTGCTACACATTTTCCTTCGCCGCCACTTATTATCTGCATCTAAAATTTGCATTTCACAAATAAAAAAGAATCTTTGTAGAGCTTACATGGAAACAACGCTCTAAATTCGAATAATATATGTATTTTCTACATTTCAAATAAATTTAACCTCAAAATTTCTTTAATTTAGCATTAATTGGAAACATTTTAAATTTGTAAACAGAAAAACCGACCGATTATTTTTTGTAAAAAGGTGTTAAAAATAAAAAGTAAAGTACTTACTCCTCTTAAGCATTTATCGTATCCTTCTCCCTTTGCCATGTACTCCGAAATTGCCTTTACAAAATCAAGTGATGTTTTCTTAAAAGCCATTTTTTATTATTCTGAATGAGTTCTGAGAAGATTTAGAAACTGCTAATTGATGTAACTTCTTAGGAAAACTATGATATTATAGTGTTTACGTAATAAAAAAAATGACAGTAAATACAGTTTTTTATCAATTAATGTTGTAAATATTCACGTGCGCGATATAGCAAAACCCAAACAATGTCAAAAGTGGATTTGTAGAACCAATGTTGCCGGATTCACGGTAAGACAATTTAAATCTTCTAACAAATCGTTGAATAAATATTATTAAAAAATTTAATTACAGAAAAGTTATCTAAAATGGAATTAAAAGAAGTCTCAGTCTCACCATTTTTATTTAAAATCAGCCAACCATTTGCTCTAAGCAGTGCTCAAAGTGGCCACTTTGGGCTGCTCTCAAATGAAAAGGCCTACGCTCTGAAACCCGACTTCAATGCCTCCGATTGCTTCAACTATCGCCTAATGACCATCAGTGTTCCGGAAATATTCCCTGCAAAGATTCTTCAAAAGAATGACACTGAAATTTTTGACAATGCCTCTCGTACATTAATGCGAGAACTTCTACTTGACGCCAGTCTCGGCCTAGGCAATTCTACGGTTCGACCACTGCGATTAGAATGGTCCCCAGGAGGCTTGCTCGGTAATGAAGATGAATCTATGTTGATGTGTCGAACAAACGTTGGCGGATGCAAAATCATGGGACACGCCACTGGCAGTGGATTCAACTATTGCGTGGCGAATTTGAATGAAATCTGCACAAAAGAGGTGCTTAAAGATGTGTCGTGGCCAATTCGATCTGTTTCTAACCTTAGGATAACTTTAAATCAAATCAGCATCCAAGAAATGTGCTGGAATAGTTTGGTTGTCAATGGACAGGGACACATTATGTTTGCTACTGTTGCGGGCAAGCTGTACGTTTTGCGTCTAAATAGGGCTGATGATGTCCAGAATGTTACTCATGTTGTTGATTTTACATGCCTAATGGAATTGGAAGTGATTGGCTTTATGAAGTGGCATTCTTTTGAAGATCACAAGACAATTCGATCGTTTTTAGTTGTTGAATCAAAGGGACGAATCATTTTGTTTCTGGTTGATTTTGATGGGGAATCTGTAAATGATATTGATGAATGTTCAGTTCTTTTTGATCATTGTGATAAGACTGCTGTAACTTATGTGGAATTCGAAGTACACGAGAATTCCATTGATATTATTGTCAGTAAAGGAAGCTTTATGTTGGGATTCAAAGTAGATTATGAGGGAAAGCTGATGAATTCCTGGAATAAGTACATTAATGGCTTAGGAATTTCTGGTAAGATTGGTAATTTTAACTTATATCACCAATTAATTTATTTAAAATTATCAGGAGTGGTCCAAATCGAACATGGAAGATACCTAGTGACAACATTGGATTTTAAAATGTACAAACTGCATATAGAAACAAAGAACGAGCAAATATGTTTCACTGAAGAATCTTTATCATATGGCAATCCAAGTTCTCGATTTGTTTGCTACGGATTGGCTGCTTCCGTTAATCGATGCTACTATTTAATTCCCACATTTCCTAATCAGGTATTCACTCCCATTTAATCTTCCAAATCATTTAAAACAATTAAAAAATCCTTTCAGCAATTTGATCATCTTTCCCTTCGTAATCCAAGCAACCTGCATGTTTACAAAAGCCCATTAGACACCGGCTACATCAAAAAGTTAACAAATAATCCTCACCAAAACCTAGCCAGTTACTATGATTGTCTAGAAGTTCTGCGATATAAGTTTCAGCACAACAGAAAAGAGGATTTGGCGCATTTCAAGCTGCCATCTCACGATAGTATCGACAAGCAATTTGTATTTCAGCTGAAAACGATCTTGGCAGTGTACACAGTGGGGTGAGTCATTGTCATTGTGTCATAAACATGCTGCAATGAAGTCACTAAGTAAACAATTTATTTTCAGAACATTTCCACAGACCATAAACATGAAGAACCTGGTTATATCTCTGAATACTTATCGAAATTTATCTAAACTGTTAAAAGTCTGCGGTGACGCTACAAATTTAACGGAATTTCAAATTAAATCCGTTGTTTGCATGCAAAAAGTGCTGTCCAACTACATTTCGCTGGTCGATTTCGAGGGAATGGAGAACTTGAGAGAATTGATTGAGCCTCTGGTTAAAACCTTACTCCTTGAGACTGCCGCTACAATTGAAGCAATCAATGAAAACTGTATTCTTTGTCAGGAGGAACTAGAGTATGACAAACTGACGTGTTCCAGTGGTCACAATCTTACAAGATGCATTTTTTCGTGTATTCAGGTAATATTTCCATTTTTTATTTTATTCAAATTGGATTAAAAATTAATTCTTTTGCAGTTGCCATTAACAAACGACAAATGTTGTTGTCGGTGTGGCGCAAATGCACTGAACGACACTAAAAAGCTGCAGAGTTTGCTGTTGGATGATCTGATTTATTGTCCTTTATGCGATGGTTGTTTCAAAACAAATTTTTACTTCTAAATATTTATTGTTTTATACTTAAATTAAAAATATCTTCTCTTTGATATAGTTTACACAAAAATTGAAAAAAAGTACAAGAAATTGAGAGAATGACCTGAATTGTTTTACTTCTGTTTTGCGAATTGGGTGTTTTGTAATGCATAAATATCTTTAAGAAAAAAGAATTTACAAGAAATCTTACGAAAATACAACTTATACCCACAGCTAAAAGCAATTTCGAGACCATGCGCTGATACTACATTGCCAAAGACCAAATGTGAGTGTTATTTCCATAATATTCGTCCATTTTAGTTTACTTATACTAATTTAAATGAAATGTATGTATAAAAACAAAACGAAACCACATTAAAGTGACTCTCGATCGTGCCTTGGCCGTTTTCGCTGAGTTCCATCCGGATGATCGCAGGTATGTTCTCGCTTTTTCGGACCGTTCTACAATGAAAATGAATTAGTTTCACAATCCAAATCACATATTTGTGCACACGTGTGAAAGAGAAGGAGTTAGCAATTACTTAATAACAAATTGCAATTACCTTTTTTTCCCACTGCTGATGGAGGAACCGCAAGAGAATGTGCTGCTTGTCCACGACTATGACTAAAATAAATATCAATAACTAATACAAATGCGCCTCAATTTAGTTACCGAACTTACTTTGATCCGAAGGAGTTTCTGTTGTGGGCAGGTACACAGATGGGCGCTTCGCTGCCGTCCTAATACCATGTTCGGTGTTGTACAGCGTGAAATTTTTTTCATTGTAGCTAGGAAGATCTTTCAGAAAATCGGTGACCGACTGTTGTGAAATGCGGGTAAGTATTTTGTTCACGTCGACAGGTTCTTGCCCGTGGTTTTTGATAATGTTTCTTACCATCTTTTCTTCGATTTGTAGGTTCAATAAAATTTTTGAATCTTTCGATAAAACAAGAACGAAATGTGTTTTTGTAAAATAATTGTGTTGTGAACTGTCTAAGTAAGCATAGCAAAATAAAATGTCAGATTATCTGTCAATGTCAAATACTCGCGTCACGCGTACGCGTGGGGGGATGAAATTTACGTAAATAAGGACGAAGGAGAAAAAAACTAAATATTTAATAATTTTTATTTTTCCATTAACCCTAGTACACTTTTTAGAATTAGGATATCATTTTTTTATTCCTTAGAAAAACATGTTTTGTCAAGCCCGTCAAAATAGCCTTAAATTGCCTTAAATTCAACTTTTGAAAATATTTTTAACTATTTATTTTTCATTTTTGAATTCAAATAATAATACGAAGGGGC
>JANSTS010005552.1:0-22347 GCA_026546915.1 Sylvicola fuscatus | reverse complement strand
GAAAGGTTTTGACACATTTTTATTAATTACTTCAATTCATTTTCATTATTAAAAGTACAATAATTTCTACAAAATTGGATACCATATTTGCAATACGATAAAATGCGTTTGATAAATATTATAATTTGTGAGACATGAGGCAAAAGCTATTTAATTAACATTGAGAACAATATAATTGTATGAATATTTTTCATATTTTTGATTATTACAATTACAATATATTAATTTATCGATTACATATTACTTATATTCTTTTTTTATAATTAAAACAAAAATTGCAAGATTGTGTAAATTTTATAAAAATTGATAAATTCACTAAATCTTACAGCAGTGACGAGCAAACTCGCCCAAAGATGGCGCTACAACTCCGCCGTCTCGTCTGCACACGATCCACAATCGACGCATCCTTGAGCAAAGCCTCTGCTACGTCCAACTGTAGTTTTCAATCCGATTTGGCTCCTATTATCAGTTCATGATGGCCTGCTCCTGCTTGTACACAGCGTGATAGGCGTTCCTGATGAGAACATACGGGAAACAAGATTCCAGCAAGTCCATCGTCAGGAATGGTGATTCCTGTACAATCTGATCGAGCAGCAAATACACAGACTCACGATTTTTGGTCGCCTCCTTGTCCGACTCCTGGCCCAGACGCAACAACGAGGAACTGGCAAGCGCTAGGAACTCCTTCATGCGGTCCTCAATGTCATTTTGGCCACAAATAGTGAACATTGCGCCGAAAATGTTGTTTATAGCCAACGCCATGCAATGCGTGTTATTTGAGTGTGACTCCAGCGAGGCGCGATAGAATGAGCTCTCATTTTTGGCCAACTTTGGAATGGACACAGCCACAAATACCATCAACAGACAGGCTATCAAATGTTCACCCTCGTCATTTTCGGGTTTCTGGGTGCGCAAGGCGCTCGCCAATGTGGGATCAACTTTGCACGACAATCCAGCTGCCGACGCCATCTCGGAGACTACTTTAATGGGATCACCACCAGGCAGATGCTCTTGGAAGTCTTTGACGGAGCCCAGTAAAAATGGTATACGAGACTCGAGCACATCGACAAGTGCCTCCTGGGCCAGATGCCTGAAGCTGAGAATTACACCAATAATGGTGATTCGTTGGAGGACGTTGTCAACCTGCTGCAGACGTTTAAATTGTTCTTTCATGATCTCTGGTTTATCGAAGCTGGTGCGTAGAGTAATCAGTACCTCCTTGTTTAAAATGACCATTCGTTTTAGTTCTTGCACTTGATTGGCAATGTGCCACATGAGCGTCTCGTTCAGCAGCTTGATGCCGTAGGGTCCAATCAGTTCAGCCAAAGCGCGTAATTCGTTCAGATCTGAGAACTCTTCCGGATTGAATGGAATACAACCCTCGGCAGTGATACTAATGAATGCCCGTTGAATCATTGAGAAGACAATATTACCGCCACTGACGCGTCGTAGCAGCACATCCGAATACCAAGTGTTATAAAGGGCAGCAATGGTTTTCTCGCCGTGACTATCCGTCGATTGGGTTTGCTGCAGCAGGCAATTGTTGAATACTCGAGTTATGTCAATGTGAACGTAGTTCTCCACAGTTTGCAGGACATTCATATAAGCTCGGACAGACGCCAGCAACTCCGACGGCTTGGCAATCTCCATTGTGTCACCATTGTACATTACCATGCCTACAAGGGCCCGAGAAAACCGATTCTCCAAATGCTGGCAAAGATACTCTCTCGGTGCGAATGCATATTCCCAAACATTTACCGTGGGATTATAGTTGATGGCATAGCACAACTCAGTTAAAGCCATGTGAAGTTTATCCATTGTCGTCAGATCCTCCCTAGTTTTGCGATAACTCTCGTCACCCGGCTTCTTGATGTCATCCAAATGCTTCTTGCTTTTGTCCTTCTTCTTGCGATTTGCCGATGTCGACAGTATCTTGGCACAATGCTTGGGTAGCAGCAAATCAGCCATTGTACATTGTTCATCACAAATCGTTGTGATTATGTTTTTAGCCTCCTTGGCCATTTCGTCCAAGAACATGTTCACCACCGACAGCGAACGCTCACGAATGTGATGGCGCTCCTCTGGGCACATTTCGTGCGTACAATTCTGGAAGTGACTGCAAATCAATGGGAACGCAATAATGTAGCGATTCTGGGCCGGAAATTCCAGACACATGTGAAATTGATCCTCAAACATTTTGCTGTAGAAACAGAATATCGAGAGGTCAGATGTTTCTACAAGAATCTCGTCCAGATTGTCAACTACACGTGTGTGGAATATCATCATATCAATGAGACGAGCCATTTCAACGTGGTCAGTGATGCGAACAGCCGTTTTGGCGACGCTCATGAACGTTTGCAAGCGGAACCAGTCCAGACGGAATGCTCTAAAATCAAACACTTCATTCTCCTCAACTTGTTTCACCGATAGATTAGCTGCAATGTTGTAGAGCGACGATAAAATGATGTTCTCATCTTCTGGGCAAACTTGAAGATTTTGCATTTTGATACCCAAATCTATGGCATCGTATCCGGATAGATACTGCACGTAATAGCGCTGCATGACTTGACTGTATTTGCGAACAAGCGCACGCAATTCTTCCATGTGGAACAGCAATTCTGGAAGCTGGCGATCTACCAGATCTTCAGTAGACTTGCCTTTACTCTTCACCACTGGTGGATTGTCATTGTGACGCAGCAGCCACAGGATTTCATCACGTGCAAAGCACAATCCAATAAAAATTAGAAGCGCTTTCGGGCCCAACAGTCCTGGTTGATCAGTCATAATCAGTGCCAGCTCCTTTAGGGCAGTGCGCAAGAATTTGCGGCGCTCACGATGCAAGAAACTCGCCTTCTGTATTGCGTGATTGTAGCAATCTTTCACCTCGGAAATGCGTTTGCTGTAGCCCTTCATGCCATCAAATGTGTTCTGGATGTATTGGTGAATGTGTATCACCTCGTCACGGAAGAGAGCAATAACCCAGCTGGACTCCAATGCCGATAACCACATTTGAGTGATAGAAGCAACCTGACCGAGCAATTGATGATTTAATAGGAGGCCGAAGATAATCCAACGATCCATCGTTTCCAGCGACACATACTCACACGACATGGTGTCAGTTTTGGACGCTTTCAACAGAATCGCCGGATTACCCACTAAGCTGAGAATTTGCTTCTCACGCCACTTGTCTGCCGGCAAGTTGCGCATCTCATACACAGCGCACAGCGAGTGCAGAGCGCTGGTCAGCAGACGCTGATGTGGTATGAATTCTTCAGAGAGCTTTTTCAGCGGCACATCATAGTCAATGATCATTTGCCCAAGCCTGGGAAAGCTTTGATCACTCTGGTTGTGTTGCATTTCGTATGCGGCATTGAATAGTCCGAGCACAGCTTTGCGATCCTCTACGCGTGACAACAGTATCATCAAGGACACATAAGTGACAACCAGGTCAAGATAGTTTTTGGTCAACTCGAAGTTCACAGTTAGATCAAGGAATATTTGACAGGCATCCATAGTTGTGAGTAATTCACAGACATTGTCCTTAAAGTCCAGCAAGTCGACAAACGTGTAATAGTACAGTGAGAGAGACTTGATGATTTCTGTTTTGATGTTGGCGATGGCAGTCAATCCTTTGGTGTCAATGTTGGGGAAGCGTTTGACGATAAATTTGATGGACGACTCAAGGGACTTATCTGACAGGAATCCCGGCTTTGATTTTGTGTCGCCACATGCCTTCTTGATGTTGTAAATGCGTGTCAGTATTCCAATTCCCCTATCATTCAGAATAATCAGCTTCTCAGCGATCTTCTGCTGATTGGGGTTCAGCTGGCGTGCCATCATTAGAACGAATTTTACGGAGTTTCACCAACTAAAACAGTGTAAAACGAAACAGTGATTCATAAATGTTGGTAATCGGACGGGAAATGTTTAATTTATGCGGAGGTTTTATAAATATCAAATAGAGCGATGCAATTGAGGGGAAAAAATCCGTGGGGCTCAATGGGAATATGCCCGTTTTTGTTTCGCCCAAAAAAACAACATTTAACACACCTTTTGGGTGGAAATTTGTGTTACTCAACTGTTTATCACTTTAATACCAAATTGCATACATTTAAATACATTAATTGTTTGTATTTTTTAATGAAAAACACAATTTACTAACACGAAAAGTGTACACAATTCACTTTAATTCTTCACAAATGCAAGAATTTCTTTAGCTTGACGTTTATTTGACATATTGTGACTACGCCTCAACAGCGGTATAAGAAAATAGTTTTAATATTAACTCACTCAAAACATTTGAGTGGTTTCTATAACAAAATTTCTTTTTTAAATTATTAAACTTAAATTTTGAATCTTAAACATTATTTGTTTGTACACATTATGTAAATGAAATTATTGAAGCATTATATTAAAATATTCTTTTTTTCGATACCGAATCTTACTTTTCGATATTCTTATAACAGCAAAATAAAAATATATATAAAACGACAGCTGCTGTCATATAAAATAATCTTTAACCGCCCAAACGGTAAACTTATGTTGAGAAAAATTACAAGCGAAAATATTTAGACCATCGCCGGTGCCATTTCTTTAGTTTTGCTGCAAAGAAACCAAATTAAGTAAAAAAGTACAGTGAATAGAATGGATCACCAAAGGGATGCGATTGAGACTGCGGGCGCAATGCTCGACCGGCACGATTCTTACGATCTAAATCAGCCCAGTTTACTAGACGTGAGTTGACCATAACCTGCAAAAAACAGCGTTTGGCATTTTTGTGCAATACATTTGAATTATTTATGCAGATAACAGGAATCAACCAGCATCGTATGCCGACTGCAAGTGGTCTCAATGATCATGACTATCCGGACCTATCAAGTTTGACAATGGGGCTCAAGAAGCTGAAGCAGCTAGCAACAATTAATAAAATTCCAATTCCACCGGAGATCATGGATCACTTTAAAGGTTCACCTTACTAGATTCTAACTCTAAAATCTCATCTGAACAAAGTTTTTTTCAGATATTAAGTGCCAATGCATGATGGGGTTGTTTCCTGAGATCGGGCGTGCGTGGTTAACGATTGATTCTGATCTATATGTTAGTTTTGTCAGTGTAGTTTGTTTCAAAATTATTAATGTTAATTGATGTTACAGATTTGGACATATGAGCACGGCAGAGATGTTGCCTATTTTGATGGACTCACGCAATTGATTGTCAGCGTCGGTTTAGTCACTCCTAAGGCCAATGTTTTTGTTTCCGATGTTAAATATTTGCTGGTTATAACGACGCCGGTAGAGATTGTAATTCTTGGCGTCACTTTTGTGGACTCTTCAAAGACTTATGCATCACCAGCACGCGTCGTGGCCAATCCGGGCAACAATTTGGGTGAAATGCAAATAATGAACAAGCCAATTTTCGTTTTAAGCACAGACAACAATGCAATTAGTGTAATTAAGGGTACATCCACTGGTCGGATATTCCTTGGTGGTAGAGACGGATGTTTATATGAAATCGCCTACCAAGCGGAGTCCTCGTGGCTGGGAAAGCGATACAAAAAAATTAATCATTCTCAGGGCGTCATCTCGTATATGGTTCCAAGTTTTCTAAAGATTTTTTCGGTAAATAATTTTGAAAGTCTTGCCAAAACATAATTCAACATAGATTCTGTCTCTAAACAGGAAACCGAGCCGATAATCAAAATTGAAGTTGATAATGTGCGTAAACTGCTGTACACTTTGACTGAAAATGGATCAATTGAGGCATGGGACATTGGTGATGACTCGTCTTCATTGCAAAGAATCGCTAGAGCGTCTCATAGGGACATAACTTCGAATGCATCAAATATCTTAAAGTAAGTTAAGCAATATTTTAATTTACATTAACATCTAAATTGTGCCTTTACCACAGAACGGTTGACGCCTCCGTCTTTAAGCAAGTGACATCAATTTGCATCCTTTCACAAGATGATTGTCCAAATTTGCATTTACTTGCCATCACGCAGTGCGGCGTTCGCATTTACTTTGCCACCAATCCCATTACACCATCAAACCAGGAGCCAGTCATGTCAACTGTAGCGCTGACACGACCACAAGGCCTGTACATTTTGCACGTTCGACTTCCACCTGGCTACACGCCAAACGCCAAAGCTGGCAAACCAAAGCAAGTACATTCGGCTTACTACAGCGACGGTAATCTGTTGATGGTGACGACGCCACAACAAGACCAAGACATTCTGTGGTCACTGAGCAAGGAGCCGTTTTTGGGGCGCCAGGACTTGTCAGAGTGTGCCACTGATCAACCACTAGGTGGTCATGTCTGGGGAATGGCTGAGACTATGGAAACAGCCACCAGCTGCAGTTTAGTCAAAAAAGCTCAGACTAGTAAGAAAGTTGTGCTGTTGACTAATCAAGGTGCTCTAATTGTGGCACTGTTTCGACCCATGGATTTGCTGCAGCAGTTATTGATTGCCTGCAATGGACCACATCATGAAGCTGTTAAGGCCTATTTCAGAGTGAGTCATTTTTAAGATAGAGTGTCGTTCATTTAAAAATTAATTGCTGAAAATTGTTAGAATCAAACTGAAGCTGAGGCATGTGCCACAACCCTTTTGCTGGCGTGCAATCCATCAACCAAAGGCACTGAGACTGAAGTCTGGGCCACCCAGGCGTTTTTCCTGTACGGTGGGGAGCCAATGATTGGCGGGCAAATGCAACATGTCAATTCTATGCAACAATTTGGCCAAACTTTTATGGACAACTCGAGAATGGTCGTTTCAACACCGTATTCACAACGCGTTGGACCACCAATGCATCAGAGTACCATGCAACCGGGCTCTCCATTCCCAATGAGTCCAGGTATGACTACTTTTTGTAATGAATGTAGGTCAAATAATTAATAAAAACATCACTTCAACAGGACAAAACATGAATTACTCGATGCAATCATTAGATCCCAACAATATTTGCTTTTCCGCACGTCATACTGGATTGTATCTTTGTCTGAGTCGTTTGCTGCGTCCCATTTGGAAGATGAAATGTGTAACGAAAGAGGTTATATCCAAAATTTCTTCCAACAACGTTTCATGTACTAATTTTATTTGTACACAGTTGGACAGCACAATTACAAGCCAAGATTGCATGGACATCTTAGACGATTTGTATTCGCTGCGCAATTTCCTCGACCAAAATTCCAACAATGTGACTGCTCAGGGCAACATGTTGCAGAGTGCCCAAGATCAGTATTCAGCGTACATGTCAGGAGCTGTGAACCCTCAACAGAGAAGTGCAGCTGAAATGGCACATGCAGAGGAAAAGCGTTCCTTGGAGGCACTTACGAAGTTTATAAGTAAGTTTAAGATATGTTTTGAGACGTTTTAAACTGACTTTATGTTTTTTCCTTAGAACATGTTTGTGAAGTGCTTTCTCTGTGGAAAATTTTGATTGATCATCAAATTAGTCTTCTTTTGGCGACATTAAGTGCAGATACCAAAAGTATTATTGGATCTTGTACTTTCAGGTAAAAAATTGTTAAGACGTTCGTGAATTTACAATAAAAATTTACTTAAACTTTCAGAGAATTAATAATAAGCCAATCAGACACCTGTGCCACTTTAATCGTCACCCTCATCAACTTTTACTTCAATGACAATGCCAGCATCAGCACAATTTCCTCCCGTCTCCGAGACGTATGCCCCACCTTATATCGCGACGAAGATGCTGTTACTCACAAGGCGGCTGAAATTCTCATGATGTCCAAGAATTGCAATGACAACGAAGAGAAAGAGGAGCGTCTTCGCACAGCCCTCCAACTGTGTAAAGGTGCCGCACCCAATCTACCATTATCGGCCATATGCCAGCAGTTTATTGCCGCTGGTTACATCCACGGAGTCATTGAGTTGTGCGCCGTTTGTGCTCATAAAATCGATCCCAACAATA
Organism: Sylvicola fuscatus; assembly: GCA_026546915.1. NCBI lineage: Eukaryota > Metazoa > Arthropoda > Insecta > Diptera > Anisopodidae > Sylvicola > Sylvicola fuscatus. Next base: position 14,413 of record JANSTS010005552.1, on the reverse strand, counting down.
CGGGACTGCATTTCTACAACAATAACGAACAGCCAGAACGAGATCATGAAGGTTTTGTGGCCTATTCAGCACGTGTGGAATGCTACAAAGAAATCAAGAATCTGCTCCAGTTGACTCTGCAGAATTTGTACAACGCTAATGTTGAGCAGGAAAAGAGTTTTATTGCTTCAGACAATACGACGGAGCAGCGCAACATGAACTCCCAAATACTGAAGATTATCTCGCTGGCACTCAAGACAAACGATCATCTGCTGCACATTGCGGTTTATGAATGGCTTTTGTCAAAGAATCTGTTCTCTGAGCTACTCAGCATCAGCGAGCCAACTTTGGGTGAATTTTTGGCGCGATCGGTTGGTCATCAACCGGATAACATCAATTTGGCTGACATTTTGTGGAAATATTATGAACGTAATGGTCAACATGCTGCTGCCGCTAAGATTTTGGATAAGTTGGCGACACTTTGCAGTGAATCCATTGATTTAGAACAAAGGATTGACTATTTATCCAGAGCTGTAATGTGCATGAGGAGTCACAGCATCGGTTATTCGGCTCATAATGGTGTTTTGTTAAAGGATCTTGAAGATAAGGTAAGTGAAATAACTTGCATGAAATCAAAATCAATATTCATGTTTAAAACTTCCAGTTGGAAATGGCCAAGATCCAAAAGATGATACTCAAGTCACTTTCGGCGAGTCGGGAACGACAAAATACGCATGAGAATATACGAGAGATTCAAATGGCCGTTAAGGATCTGAACAGCGCCCTTTACAACATTACACAGGTCTGTCCAACATTGATTAAATTCTTGAACCCTTTAACATGAAAATTTCTATTTATTTAGCTTTATTCCGATTTCGCTGATCGCTTCGGTCTTGGTGAATGCAAACTGATTATCCTCAATTGGTCACATCATATCGACGTTGTACTTATTGAATCCGTATGGATTGAAATAATCGATGAGATCCTTCAAACGCCTGTAAGTCCTACAGAACGATTCACTCGTCTCATTACCAAAATTAAATTGCTGGCAATCGAGTTCGGTAAATCAGGCATCTGCTTCCCACTGGCTTTCCTCACCCGTGAACTGGAGATTCGCTCATGCCAACTGAAGTTGGATCCCTCCATTGTGCCAAACGCGATGCTTGATATCAAAATTGAAATCGAGACATTGATGGACATCTACACACATTTGATTGCGCTGAATGAGCGCGTTTGGTTAGAGGCTGGCAACGAATGGCAATTGGTGCAGGCCAGCATTCGTTTGATGACTACTTTGGCATCCAAGTTTGAACAGTATTCCGGACGACAATCAAGGAAAATTTTGGCTAAGGCTGAGCACCTTATTTCGACGTCTTTGAATCTGTTGTACCCTAAACCGGATACCAATGTCATGGTCGATACACTGAGGAATTTGGAAGTTAGACTGAAGAGGAATGCGTGTTGATTTTTTTTTATTTTCTGTATTTTGTATCCTTTTTTGATGTATTTTGTTAAATTCTAAACTATGGGTAAAGTTACTGTTAAATTTTGGCATTTGTCACTTTATTGACTGTATTGTAATTTTTTTTTTAAATAAAATGAAAATGTATTAAATATTTTATGAATATATTTTTACGTCAAAAAACTGGGCTTAAAAACTTTTAAATGTATCAATTAAATTTAGTGCCCTTGAATCCAGTTGAGGAGTATTGTTTTTGTTATCAAATACAAACTAAAATCGGGCCATCCAGAATCAAAAAAATCCTAATTGACTTAAAATAAGTATATTAATTTACATAATTAGTAACATTTCGTTTAAAACAATTAACGTATCAAGATAAAAATAACCACAATGTTTACATAAGTACACAACCGGTGCCATCATCCTTGGCAGATTCAGATTTGGGCAGCGCTGACTGTTCTGAATCAGACTGCTTTGATTTGGAATATCGCGATGTAATATCAGATGTGGTACGTTGCAGAATCATCTTTGTATCGGCGGCATCGTTCCGCGCCTTGTGAATAATGCTGGGCTGTTCTTTGATGGTGGACAGTTGTTGAGCCTGTAAAAATCAATAATTAAATAAAAAAATGAACCATAAAATACCAGAAAAAAACATTTACATTGCTGCCAGTGTCATCAGTTGGATTATCCAGCCGCGTCAAGTCATCTTGGAAGTTTGGGAAATTGGGAATAGATTCCTGTTGAATGACATAGCGATCTAAAAGGCTGATTTGAGACTGAAGCGCCATCATAAATGGACGGTAACCCAAACTGGAATAAAATAAATCAAAATAAATGTTTTTAACTAAATGTTATTAACTAAACAATTATTCCCGAAAAACCATACCATTCCTGAAAACTCCATCTTGTGATGTCCTTAAGACCATTCCGTAATTGACGACAAACAGCCAACGATCCACTTCTAATAGCGGAATTGGTCACACGACACACAGAAGCTGCATCAAGCAACAAAATCGACAGTAGCAGTGAAAATTCCAAGCAGCCAGCTTCAGTGAATATCTGCAGCAGATACCTTATTTTCACCTCCAATTTATGCGGCACCGTTTTCGGGTGCTGAACAGCCAGACTCTCCATGGCTTTGTTGAAGCTTTTGTCAATCTCTTGGTTTAATAGGCTCGGCGTGTCATCATCCCACAGAGAAACTTGCTCAGACGCAACTGAGGCTGTATCAAAACCGGGCATTGCATCTACTTGATTATTGCTTATTGGAATTGGATCCAAGTGAACAGAGTTTACAACTGATGATGTTGTATCAGGAATAAGTGTCTGCATGGATATTTTTCTATCATGTCCAATTGGTGGACCGGGAATTGCTGTAAATAAGATAAAAGTAAGCAATTTTTTGAAACAAGAAGTCAGTGAAAAAATTACCACTTGACATATTGACGTCACTTTGTTGCGTTATTTCAGACGCGTTTACATCTTTCTGGAGACTGGTGTATCCGGAGTCAACAGTTCGCATATTTGCATCAATTCTCAGAGATTGCAAGGAGTAACTTGGTGAATTTTGCTGCTTTTCCACTAATTTTAATGAGTAAAATTATTTTAAAAAGAAAAAAACATAAAATTAAAAAAAAAAACAAAAACTTACAACTTCCTCGTCGATTAAACTCCAAATCCAAATTTGGTTTAGGCCAGTTCAAATCATCATGTAATTGCTTCAAAGTGCTGACAAAATCCTCAATACGGGCAGCTCGATCAGTTTCTCTCGCCAACCATCCAACAAGATGAAAATCAAGAGTCGCACTCATATAGCCCAAATCTTCTAAGCTCTTCTCCTGCAACAAGTGCCTGGCGTGTCGTTGCAGGATCACTTCAATGAAAAAGTCCTCGGCACTAGACGCATTCTTCTCTTTCGGTGTGTTTGGAGCGCTCTTTTTGCGCTTCAAAACACTCTTGGTATCAATCGGCGGGGTGGCTGGTTTCTTGTCTTTGCCCGATGCTGGACCAGGTGACATTGTCAGTGATTCTGGACTCTTTGGATTCATTGTTGTTGAGAAGCTGCGTCCACGTGCCATTGGGCCCAGTATTAGACTCAAATCTTCAGCGTTCGGAATGACGGGAGGTGATTGTGGCATCATACCCAACTTGTTGCCCATTATAAACGAGGAGCGCGGTGAATCAACATCATTTGGGTCAATAGCGCGCAAAAAACGAACCAAATCTTTGGCAAGCTCCCATTTTTTGTTCTGCAACGATGTGTCCAGCAGTAGTGTGGCGTATTGTCGGGACACGACAGAAGGTTCTAGATTTTGAAGGATTATCAAATAACTGGAAGCCGTTTCTAATTGCTTTGTAATTAAACATTGATGAAATAAATCCTTGGGCTTTCCAGCGTAGACAAATAAGTACGGCCATAGGGCAATTTCGGTTTTGCGGGCGCATTGGACGACGGTCTGTAATCCATGGATAAATCATCTAATTAAGGGATTTGTATTTGAATTAAATAACAAACCTGTAAATATACTGGAAACTCTTGAATAAACTCCAAGACGCTAGGCAATAAGGCGTCTGGAATTGGCTCCTTTGAAGTTGCCTCTTCTTCAAGCACCTCATGTAATAGCAACTCCAGTGAATGCGGAAAGTACGGTAAATGTGTACAAGTTCTGGCAATCTCCCAAGCATTGTAACCTAAATTTCTACGGATTAATTGACGCAATATCTGGTGCAAGTACACCTGGCTGGTACGTTCAAGCACACAAAATGGCATTGAAAAGTGTAAATTGGTGTCGCTAGTGTAGAGCACCGTGTCATTTTCGACGCCCAAAATAATGGCGTCCTCGAAGAGTATCACCAGTGGATAGACTCTCAGCGAAAACGACAACATAATTCGCTTTGACATGAACGTATGTCGATGACTTCGGTGACCACTTTCGCTGGCACGCGGAAATACTGGCAGCCAGACACGCATCCCGTGGCCACCGCAATAGAACCAGAGAGACTCCTTGAGATGAAGCTTCTGTGAGTCAGACATCCAAATGCATTCAACGCAAGAGGCCAAACATGTTGAGGTCTATTTCAATAGAAAACAGTTAATTAAAAAGTTATTCAAAATTGTTTAAAAAAATTCTTACAAGTTGACCAGACGAGCTTCCATTGCTTTCTTTATGAACCATCAAAATTCGTCCCGATACATTCAAAATGATGGTTCCAAATTGTGTATTTGGACCTGAAATAAATTGGTTAAAAATAAATGTCATCAATATATTGATCAAAAGTTACCTGAATTAGATTTGCCAGCATCATTTCTAAGATTTGAGATATTAATTGAGATAATACAAGCTGGATGAACGCGGAGGGTACGGATGTCATACGTGTGAAGCTTTGTTAAATAGATACTCTGGGAATCGACTTTTTGTAGTTCAAAAATTGTCACAGTTCCCTCGGAAGTGAAAACCACCAATTGATTCTTAAAGATATTAATCAGCATAACAGGTGCACTCATAAGAGTCACATTAGCAAATCGGTTGTCCAATTTGCATTCCATTGGATAACAACGTATTTCATCGTTATGGCCCAGCAAGCTGTAACATCCTAGAAATTATATGGGATTAGACAATGGAAAAAGGACATTTTTAAGACGTCTTACCCATTATTGCCACATTTTCGAACCACAATAAACCACCAGTGACAATAAAGTCCTTTTCTTGGCTCTCATTCCCAAACAGCTTCCATTTTTTGGTAACCAGCGAGTAAATTGCGATGCCAGTTCGTCCAGCTACAACCACATTTGTACCGGATTGATCAATTGCGCTATACTGTAAGAAGAAAATTTTTAAGAATAAGATAATTCTGAAGTGAAATCGTAATTACTCGAATTGGCCAATTGGTAGCTGCGTAGGCTGTTGGAAGTTGCGCCACGACCCAGTGCTTGCTTTCAGAAAGAATGCTCGTCACGTGTAAGGAAGCTCCAGGTTCCATTTCGCTAAATCCTTTGGAATAAGCTTTTTGACTAAGGTCAGGATGGGAGCCGGAATTTGAGTGCGCTGATAACATGTTATCGTTGCCATTCTCCATAAAATACGAGGAACCATAACTGTAATAAACTTTTTGAAGACTGTCTCCTTTGTTAATGTAAAGTTTGTCATCTCCTTGTAACAGAAGATGAGAATGGAAGCTCTGAAATAAGATTAAGGTATAAATTGACAATGAAAACAATGAAAAAAACTGACGTACCATGTAAGGATTTGCAGCGAGAGCACTTTTAAGAAAATTTAATTGAATAATCGATAACGATTTTGCTTGCGGTGAATTGAAAGAGACAGAATCGGTTGATTCTGTGGCTTCGATGGCCATTTGGATGCTATTCGAATCATCATCTGTTTTGTTTTGCTGGCGCAGCATAAACAGTTGATAACCCTCAGTGGACCAATCCTTGAAGTGATAAACTTACATTAATATTTATTTTGAAAGTAAAATTTGTTTCTGAAACTTACCATACAAAGAATATCTAAAGGATTGTTTATATTTAAATCAATATTAATGCCATAATCCCACACCAATGAGCACATCAGCATTGTTCCAAATGTACTCCATAACGACACTCCTCCTTTACTCCATGAAATTGCAACCTAATCGCAAAATATTAGATGTAAATCCCAAAAGCAAATAAAATTCAATTTCACTTACAGCACATCCATCAGGAGCCCATTTGATTTCTCTGACCGCTCCAGGTGAACCAGGAAAGTCTTTAGCACTCATTATCATTGTGTGAGATAATTCTAATCCTCCAGTTAATTCGTCTATTGTATAAGCAATTGCCTGGGCACTAAAAATTACCAAAAATTAATTATTTTTCATTGGTTTTTCAATAGAAAAATACTTTTTCCTTCCGAATGCAATGAGTCGGTATCGGTGATTAATGCTAGTACATGTTGCATCGTCTAAATTTTGTGCCCAAATTCCTTGTACTTGCTGGAAAAATAAATAATTGCATGAAATCAAAACATAAAATTTTCCGTCATATCTGGAAAGTTACGTTTGGATCGAATTTGAGATTTCCAGCGGTGAGAAAAGCCGCTCTGCCATCATTGAGTGTGATGGAAAATCCGCCCACAAGGGGAGAGTAATCCATAGAAGTAATATGTATATTTGGTTCAACAATTGGAACAGCTTAAAAAAAAAACAAATTGTGAAATCAATTGGCCAGCAATCCAAAAACCAACCACTCACCATAACTAACTTGCTGATTGATGCTAAATGGAATCCGCTTTAAATCCAGCGTGTAATCTCGCTCCTCGTCACCGTCCCATCGAATCCGCATAATTTTCTCACTTCTCGTGGCCACCATCATCTGTGTCATGTTCACACATAAAATGCAAGTCACAGGAACATACAAAGGCACTTCCTTTACCTATTTTAATGGACATAAGATTAAGTCAATGTGATAAGATTAAGCGTTGACAGAAAACAAATAATTCATACCAAATTAAGTGACAATGCCGGAATGGTGTCTTTTACAAACAATTCCGCACTATCCCTGCAGAGATTTTTAGTCGGAGGATCGACTTGATTGTAAACGCCTCCAGCGGTGTCGATCACGTTTAGCGTATACAGAAGCAATGTACCTTCGTCAGTCTGCAATAAGAATTCAAATTAGCATGTTCTTCCATTCATTTCGCGTCAACTGTATATGATTATGATTTATGTTATGTGGCATTATTCTTACAACAACAACAATCATGCTTGAGTCTGGCTTCCATTCTACCAGGGTATTTAGTCCGTATTTTGTAATTGAAGAGTCGCTTCGACGGATTGAGACGATCGGCAGACATGGCTGGAAAAGTGTTGTTATTGTTAAATGATTTTACTCTATTTTTTATGTTGATGTGGAATTTTGCCCTACCCTTGAGTACCAGACAGACAGCAGATCATCGGTAAGAATTGCGTAGAGAATTTTAACACGATCACAGCATATTTTACGAATGTTTGGTGAGGCCAAAGTGGACGTGTCCACAATTTTGGGCCAACCAAATGGAAAATACATTTTAAACAACAAATAAATCACAAAAAATTCATTAAACAAAAATAATAATAGACTTGTTTATTTGGCCAATTTAATACGCTAATTGTACATATATATAATACTCCAATTGGTCTGTCATATTGACATCTGAAGATTGGGCAGTCTCCAGTGTTGTCACATTTTTTTATGTGCATTTAAATAATTTGTATAATAAATATCTTGTAAAAATCTATGATATTATAGTTTTCTTTAACATTTTTATACAATTTATTGAATTTACTACAATTAAATATTTCGGTTTTAAGTGAACTTCCATGTTTTTTAGTACTGGCATCACTGACTGTGTCAAACAAGTTGGGTCTTGAATTTTTAGAACTCAAGAACGTTCCTAATGGATGGCTGTCAGTTGAAGCCGAGCGGTCAATGAAAAATGGAATTTGCTGGCCGACGGTAGTGCATATAAAATCAGCTGTCTGGGAATTTTATAAATAGCCCTTTAATAAATTCTCAATTATAAGTGAAAAATCTCCGCAAATGGTGTATTTGTAGCGCATTCGTTAAATACAAATTTTTAGTTCGCCATTTCAGTCATTCCCTCATCATGGTGAGTTCAAAACCCTGAATAAATACTAAAAACAGATTTTGAGGTTAAATTGTGTGTAATTAACACTTCTTAATTACATATTAATTGATTGCAGGCACTCCTTGGTGCGCAATTAGTGATCACGCTGGTGATGGTGAGCGTGATCCAGAAGGTGAGTCCACATTTTTCGCTGGCAAAATGGCTGCTGTGTTCGACTGGCCTGACAAGATTTCTCCATCCCACCGACTCGGAGCTGAAAACACTGGCGGGAGTACCAAAGAATTTAAACAAGGGAAAGAAAAATGGATTCAAATCAAACGATGAGAAATCGAACACTTTTCATGTGCCTAGAAGTTTGGACATAACGTTGGAGTCGGCCAAAATATCTCAATTGGATGTTGTGCATTTGAGATATTTTTCAGAGTATCAGTGGCTAGTGGATTTCAGTGTTTATGCCATTGTTGTTTATATTTTATCGGAGGTAAGTTATCATTCATTTGAATTGCATTGAACATATTTTAATTGATTATTTGTTCTAGATTTATCACTTTTATTTCCCGCTGAAGGATGAATTTAACTTGAGCATGATGTGGTGTCTTTTAGTGGTGTTCTTCGCATTGTATCCTTTTTTATAAGCAAAAACAACAAGAAACTAATCAATTTTATACTGAACTTTTCCTTAACTGGTTTGTATACAGTAAACTTCTTATTTCCCTAACCGTCCAGTACTTCAAGAGCGAAGAATCGATCGGAGAACGCTCAACTTGCATTGTTACTGGCCTGTCGTACCTCCTCATTGCAATGATGGTGCTGATTGTCGATGAAAACACGTTGGAAACTGGATTGGAAGAAGCCTATCGCAGTTTTAATCAAAGTGCTTCAACTTTCCTAGAAGCTCAAGGTCTTCAGTCAAGGTTTTTAAAAACAAATTTACCTTTATTTTTCAAAATTTATTACCAATTTTAAAATTTCTAGTGGACCAGTTTCAAAAATCATTGTAAAATTCACGATTGCCGTTGGATGTGGCTTAGTTGGAGCTATTTTCACCTTCCCTGGCCTACGAATGGCTCGCATGCACTGGGACTCCCTAAAGTATTGTAAAGGCAACAAGATGATGCAGCTGCTCCTGAACGTGAATTTCGCATTACCATTTTTGCTGGTAATTCTTTGGATTAAGCCGATAACTCGGGATTATTTCACAACTCGCACATTGTTTGGAAACGATAGCCCGATGTGAGAATTACTTATTAACAAACCGTCAAATCAGACAAAAAAATGACGTTAATTGTCCCACTTTACAGGTTATCATCGGAGATGTTTGACGTAGTTCGATTCGCTTTCATTATCTTCGCCGTTCTTTTACGTTTTTGCTTGATGCCGGTTTATCTGCAAGCGTATCTCAATCTGGCTTACGACCGGGTGGAGGAGCAGAAAAAAGAGGCGGGACGAATCACGAATGTGGAACTGCAGAAGAAGATTGCGTCAATTTTCTACTATTTATGTGTCGTCACACTTCAATATGTGGCGCCGATCATTTTATGCCTATTTTTGTCGTTCATGTACAAAACTCTTGGTGGATACAGTTGGCTGGGACTGTACGAAGCATTAACGCCGAGTGATGAGTGTACAGCCGAGGGATCTGGAGGCGTCGCCTTGGCTGCTGATTTTCACTCATTCGACACAGACACAGATATAGTAGATACAGAGTCTTCCGTTGATGCACTCCAGATCTCATGGGCAAGCATTAAACAGGTAAGTTCTAGCTTCAAATCTGGTTTTTGAGTAAACTAATTTATGTTTTGAACAGATATTTGCCACAGAAGTTTTCCGCGGGTTATTCGGATTCGCGACTTGGTGGAGCTGCTTTGTCTGGTTCGCTGCTTCCTCATTGGGAATGCTGTATCAGACTTACTTCACGAAATCATAAGCTTTATGCAAAGTAACTCATTTGCCTGCGCGTGTGTGTGTGTGTTGAATCGTGGAAATAGTATGTAGCGTAAATGAATTCTCTTTTAATTACATAATTTGTTATTTATTTTGTATTTTTAATTGTATTTGTTAATGACAAATAAACAATTTTTTGACCGACAATACTTCTTCATTGAAAGTTCTTGTAAGTGTTGCTTCAACCGTGTGATAGGGTCATCCCACGTAATACGTTTCAATTGAGGAAGTCATAATCATAATGATAATACATAATTGAAGATGTAGCCACGTCTTGTATGCATCATAATATGTTACACAGAACATATTACATATATAATATAAGATTAGTTGAAAAAAATTGTAAATATTAATTGTGATTGATTATTTTACAACTAAACCATAAAATCGAGATAAGTTTGTTTGAGTAGTTTTGGAGTAGTCTTGAGTAATTTTGATCTTATGTTATTGGATAGTATTCCATTTAAAAACATGTAAAAATAAATTATGTTGATCTTAGACAGAGATTTTTTTCATTAAATTGTCAATGATTGACTAATATATAAAAAAATTAAAACCTTAATTATAACTTGATCAGTTTTCATATTTGATGTATGCAAAATACTGAATTTCTGCATGTGCATCACTAATACTTAAAATATTTTAAAATGCATTTGTCCGCTGTAGAGAAGCATTGTTCTGAGCCTAAATTTACGCTACAATTTTATTTTACCTTTATTTATTTTTCAGCACTTGTCAAAAAAAAAAATTAATAGACAAGGCTTCTTAATGCACTTTTTATCAGTATCAATCAAAATTATTATTCTTTTTTAATTGACTTAACTTAATTAATGATCACTTTTTGAAGTGATTTTGTGGCTCATGATAATGACTCATGGAGAAGATAACAACTGGCTGTATGCGTCCGATGGATTATTCAAAGCAGATTTATTGTGGGAGCCATTTATGGGCAATGTATGTCCATCTCTAAGAGGTAAACCAAAGATGTTCTTCCTGCAGGCATGCAGAGGAGAAAAACTTGACAGTGGAGTCAAGTTCAGAATGGCTAGCTACGACGAAACTGACTCTGTTTCTAAGGCCGAGGTGCACTTCAATATTCCAAAAACCGCGGATTAAATTATGATGTTCTCCACTTATAAAAGTAAGTCAAATTTAAATTTCTAAGATTGTTGTTGTTATTTTCCTTTTTGCATCTTCAGGTCATTATTCATTTCGTGCAACTGACAAAGGATCTTGGTTTGTTCAATCGCTATGCGAGGTGCTGCAGAGTTACGGCAAGGAATATGACTTACTCACATTGCTTACCTTAGTGAATTATGCCGTAGCGTACAAATACAAGTCAAATATTCCTAATACGAATTCTGATAAGAAGAAACAGATGTGTGTGTTTGAGTCAACCTTGACGGCATCATTTTACTTCATACCCGAATAGGATTTATTAATTAATTTTATGTACCAAACGCAATTCTTCAAAAATAGTAAAATGAAATCTATTTAAGTGTTTGATGAAAATAAGGTTTAGGTTACAATAACAGTAGAAGGAATTTTTTTTCACTTTACCGCATGTTTAGGAAAGTTGTAGTTTTCATTTAGACCCAAAATAATACAAAAGAAATAAATGATGAAAAACAAATATTTGATCTTGACCCATTAATCAGTCCCGACTTTTTGCGATTTGTGCACAAATCAATTCATAAGAGGAAAATAATCACAAAATTATCTGCATGCATCTTTATCATTCTTATAATAAAATCAATGATTTAATGTTGTCGTTTAATTTTTATCTTCATTTGTTGAAAGATGACTAATAAAAAAGCGTTTTAAAAAGCTTCTATTAACTATGATTATTAATTTAATTTTTTTTTTTTTGACATCGGCAGAATCCACAAGGATCAGAAATAATTCTTCCAAAGGATGCATTTAACAAAATGGTCAATGTTGAGTGTTGACAAAAATGTATAAGACCTTTGCTTTGTTAATTGTTATCAAGGTCATGTTACTTTCAAAACCCTTTTCTTCATATTTGTCAATTCTCGTCTTCTGTCGAAAACAAACACCTGAAATTTAGTTTCATAATAATGAAAGACAAAATGTTTAGGTCAAAAAATTAACTTCTTAATGTCTAATAGGTTAATATTCTTTCTACTTAAAGAAAAGTTCATGATTTTATTATCTTTGCTGAAGGACATACCTAAAAATTGTATATATGTATATATAAAATCTGGTGGTGGCTCTGCCTGCCGATTGTTTTTTTATATTTTATTGAATTCTCTTTTTGAGATAGTGCGACTTTCAATAGATAATTTTAATCTACACATATGCAAGTGTAACATATGTGATAATCGACCACCTTAATTCGAACTGTTCGAACATTTATCAGTTGTCCTCAGTGCGTGTTCGATCGTGTAAGTGAAGTGAATGGCTATTAATAAAAATGAGTGAATCCAACCCGTTCCGTACTGAGTTCTATCGCGATGATGAAATAAGGACATTCGACGAGACTGGATTACCAGAATTGAATATACAACCCGCCGAGGAAGTGGACGCGAATCCCAACCAGTCACTACTTTCGCAGCAACGTGTTACAACAACACCGTCAATTCCTGTGTACCATCACTCGATATCAGCCACGCGGAACAATGGAATAGCCTTGATTTTCAATCACTACACTTACGATAAACACCTTAAGATGAACGTTCGTAATGGTACTGAATTTGACGCAAAGAAAGCTGAAGAAACTTTCAGGGAGCTGGATTTTGCCGTTTTTGTGTATAAAGATTTATCAATCAGAGACATTTTGCGAATTCTTTATGAAGGTGAACTCACTTATCATACCGTTTTTGATTTTATTCATAATATTTATCTATTTTAGTACAAATTGCCGACCACCGGCAAACTCGCTGCTTAGTTGTATTGATAATGACTCATGGAGAAGATAACAACTGGCTGTATGCGTCCGATGGATTATTCAAAGCGGATTCATTGTGGGAGCCGTTTATGGGCAATGCATGTCCATCTCTAAAAGGTAAACCAAAGATGTTCTTCCTGCAGGCATGCAGAGGAGAAAAACTTGACAGTGGAGTCAAGTTCAGAATGGCTAGCTACGACGAAACTGACTCTGTTTCTAAGGCCGAGGTGCACTTCAATATTCCAAAAACCGCGGATTAAATTATGATGTTCTCCACTTATAAAAGTAAGTCAAATTTAAATTTCTAAGATTGTTGTTGTTATTTTCCTTTTTGCATCTTCAGGTCATTATTCATTTCGTGCAACTGACAAAGGATCTTGGTTTGTTCAATCGCTATGCGAGGTGCTGCAGAGTTACGGCAAGGAATATGACTTACTCACATTGCTTACCTTAGTGAATTATGCCGTAGCGTACAAATACAAGTCAAATATTCCTAATACGAATTTTGATAATAAGAAACAGATGTGTGTCTTTGAGTCAACCTTGACGGCACCATTTTACATTATACCCAAAAAGGATTGTTAATTTATTATTGAGTACTTAAGTAATACATTTCTTAAAAAATAGTAGAAACAATTTTTTTTACAAAACTTTAAATGCTTTTAATATAATTTATAAGATGCAGAAATCAACTGAATAGCAAAATTCTCTGGCCGTAAAATTTGATCGTAGTTCTCATCATAAAACCAATGCTTCAATGTTTTGTAATTATAGAAATTCAATCTGTGATACTAGATCAGAGTTTCCCAACAAAACATTTCCACGAACCCTAAAAAAATTTCGAGAATTTCAAGGACCCTTCACTACTTTTTGGTGAATACTTTATTATAATATGAAAATTTACCACCTGTTGGGAACCATTGTACTAGATAATACATCTGTTATAATAAGTCAAAAATATGTAAAAAAAATTATCGACAGATGAAAAGTTGGTGGATGAAGGGCTTAAGATGTTCGATTGTTTAACGATAGAAAAAAGAAAAACTCGTTTGACCTTCAATTTTTGCTTAATGTTACAAAACCATTTAACAGTGTTTAATAAATTATAACATTTAAAAACATGCGTTAGGGAGGGTTGGCGTAATAGTTTGTATATACGTACAACTGTTAGATGTGTCATTAAGCAAGGGTAGCAGAGAACAAATTCTTTTTCTACTTAAAATCGCTTTTTGACCTTAAAGGAATTGTTTTTTGATCTTGACACATTTAGAAAAGTTGTGATAAGTAAACGGTTTAAATAGCAGACCGAAACAGCCAATAAAAAAACATTTTTTGACCATGAAGAGATTTTTTAAGAGAACATTAATTTGTAACGCAATTTTTTTGTTAGCTTAAAAACTAAATTTACTGTTTTACAAAGTCATGTAGCAAAAATTACATTTAATGATTAGTATAAAAAAATCTTAGCTATAAAACAATTTATGCAAAAAATCCATCCAGTATAGCAGA
>JANSTS010005551.1:123321-155862 GCA_026546915.1 Sylvicola fuscatus | reverse complement strand
ACTTGATTGCTTGATGCCGTCCCATGTGAACAATACATTATGATTTACTCGAGAGGAGCATTTTAATTGCCTACACTACAATACATTATTTGTAATGTGGTGTGATAGATATTCATAAATTATGAAATTTTCTATCAACTCACTCCCGTAATGAACTACATAAGTTGCTCTCTTACCTTTCATACTGCATTTTTGCGTTGTGTACCCAAGTTTTGTAGTGTCGCGCTCAATTTGATTAATGTAAACCGTACTTTGATAATTTAAAATAAAAGCTGTTAAAATTAACCATAAATACGTTAGTTTCTTTTTTGACACAAAGATGGCGTCACACAATATCGAGCTGCTTTTAAATTGTTGCTAACTTCACAGTCCAGCTGCTGCAAACGCAATAAACTCCCGCCAAAACGCTTGTCGCTTCATCAATTAACTGTGGGAAATATAATCATTTCTGTTCAATTACTGGGTTGACCATATTATTTGATTTTTTTAGTTATACATTTATTGTTGTTACTGTTAATTTTATAATAAAATAAGCTGCAATGGCAGGACGAGACTATACCCTTGACCAAGGTAAGTTGAATAAAAGTATGAAGAGTTACACATAGAATTAATATTATTAATCAAAATGTTCAGAATCCATCAAAACATTTATCCATGAGTTTTGTGAAACTGATGCCGACGGAGAAAAGAACTTCAAATACTCCCGACAATTGACCTCAATCGCTCACAGGGAACAGGTATGGCTACAAAATTATGTAAATGGTAAAATTTGCCCTAATTAGCGAATGTTTGTATAAGGTCGCCATTACATTTGAATTGGATGATATCGCCGAATTTAATGAAGATCTGGCCAACGCCGTCCAAGCCAACACAAAGCGTTATGTGAAGCTTTTTGGGGATGTCATTTTTGAGATGCTTCCGTCGTTTAAGGAGCATGACTTTGTTGCCAAAGACTCACTTGATGTGTACATTGACCATCGCCTAAGAATGGATAAAAATAACCAACATATCAAACGCACGGATCCACGAAATCAATTTCCCCAGGATTTGATGAAGCGATTGTAATTTAATCTCGATGTTTACGTTAGATTTTCTTCTTAATATTTGCTTTGTGTTTTATCTCCAGTGAAGTTACCTTCCAAGCTTCATCATCGGAGAAGTCGGCCTCCATTCGTGACATAAAAGCAGGAAACATCGGCAGGTTGTGCTCTGTGCGTGGCATAGTCACTCGTTGCACCGAGGTGAAGCCAATGATGATAGTCGCCACTTATACTTGCGACAGTTGCGGTTCAGAAACTTTCCAACCAATCAACTCTTTGAGCTTTAATCCAGTGTCAGACTGTCCATCTGATGATTGTCGTGTCAATAAGTCTGGAGGACGACTGTTCTTGCAGACACGAGGCTCCAAATTCATCAAGTTCCAGGAGTTAAAGATCCAGGAACATGTAAGTACTGACTAAAGGATTTCAGTGCAGTTTTATTGATCCGTTTTCTTTAGAGCGACCAAGTACCGGTTGGACACATCCCACGATCGTTGACTGTGTTTTGTAGAGGTGAACAAACTCGCGCTGCCCAACCTGGTGATCATGTTGTCATTAGTGGCATTTTCTTGCCACTGGTTCGGTCAGGCTTCCGTCAAGTGATGTCTGGATTACTTAGTGAGACATTCCTGGATGCTCACGTAAGACTTTTCTTTTAATTTATATTTTATGGAAACAAACTGAACAATTCAACTTGCAGAAAATTGTGACACTTAACAAGTCAGACGAACAAGACTCCACAGATGACTTGACTTCGTCTGAATTGGCTGAATTGGCAAAGCCCGACTTATATGATCGAATGGCAAGCAGTTTAGCACCAGAAATTTACGGCCACCTGGATGTCAAGAAGGCTCTGCTGCTGTTGTTAATTGGCGGTGTTGATAAGCGTCCCGATGGTATGCGTATTCGTGGTAACATCAACATCTGTCTAATGGGTGATCCTGGTGTTGCCAAATCCCAGTTACTTGGCTACATCAGTCGCTTGGCACCAAGAAGTATAAAATTTCTGAAACCAACAATAAGTCACAACTCATTTTTGACAAATAATTTCCAGGCCAATACACAACAGGACGCGGCTCATCCGGTGTCGGTTTGACAGCTGCCGTAATGAAGGATCCTCTTACCGGTGAGATGACTTTGGAGGGTGGCGCTCTTGTCCTAGCTGATCACGGTGTTTGTTGCATCGACGAGTTTGACAAGATGGCCGACAACGACCGTACAGCCATTCACGAGGTCATGGAACAGCAGACCATCTCCATTGCCAAAGCTGGCATTATGACAACGCTGAATGCACGTGTCTCCATCTTAGCGGCCGCCAACCCAGCATACGGTCGCTACAATCCGAAGCGAACCATCGAACAGAATATCCAGCTGCCGGCTGCTTTATTGTCACGTTTTGATCTGTTGTGGCTGATGCAGGACAAGCCGGATCGTGACAACGATTTGCGTCTCGCCAAGCACATCACATTCGTACACAGTCACTTGAAGCAGCCGCCAACACGCGTTAAGGCTCTCGACATGGCACTAATGAGACGTTACATTAATTTGTGCAAGCGAAAGAATCCTGTCATCACGCCGGAATTGTCGGAGCACATTGTTGGGGCCTATGTAGAGCTGCGTCGTGAGGCCAGAAACAGTAAGGACATGACTTTCACGTCGGCGCGTAACTTGTTGGGCATTTTGCGTCTGTCTACCGCTTTGGCACGTATGCGTCTGTCCGAGTCGGTGGAAAAAGGTGATGTGGTGGAGGCTTTGCGTCTGCTGGAGATGTCTAAGGACTCGCTAAATCAAATTCATGATACCAGGAGTGGACAGTACGTTTTTTTCTTAGAAAATTTGAGGTTTTTTTTTTAAATTTCTGATTGATTTTTAGTGTTCCCAACACATCTGACAAAATCTTTGCCTTGGTTCGTGAGTTGGCAGCTGATAATCATGTTGTCAAGGTGTCAGAGGTGATGGAGCGATGCACCACAAAAGGATACAAGCCAGATCAAGTGGACCAATGCATTGAGGAATATGAGGAGTTGAATGTGTGGCAGGTTAATCAGACCAGAACTAAGATCACGTTCATATAATTGATTAGTTAATCATTTTCTTTTCATCACTCACTTTTTATTTGATTAATTCCATTTTCATTGTTAACCATTTTATGACTTTTTCAATCAATAAAGATTTTTACATTTTTGTAATGTGTGGAATTGTGTTTGTTTACATTTTATTAGTTTGAACTGTTTGTATTTTTCCAGAATCTGTTAAAAGTTTATTAAAAGCTTTTAAAGTTGGAAAAGATATTTATTACATAACTAACCCAGATGAAAAACCCAAAAAAATGACGATTTCTCCAGTCTGCTAATTTTCTAATCAATGAGGACATAAATAAAACAGCATTTTCGTTTATATGTATGTATATTATCTTAGTTTTATTATTTTAAGGTATTCACATTTACATACTTGAATTATTTGTTAGATTTTTTTCTCTTAAAATTACAGCCTTTTTCATGTTTTTTTTTTATTTTTCGTGTTTTTTCTCCTTTATATGTTTTCTTGAGTATATTAACCTACAGAAATGGCCCTTTCTTTCTCATAAATTTAGTTTATTGGTTTACTTGTTGTTCTTTTGATTAATTTGCTTAATCATTATTACATAATTCTCGTTTTATTTACTTATTCAATTAGTTATTCGCTAAAATAAGTTAATAGTTCATTATTCTTCTGTTCTTTATGTATGTATTAATTTTCAGTTTGTACCAAATATTCTAGAGTACTATTCTCAGTACATAATATATTATATGAATTAATAATGATAGAAATGATTGAAATGAAAATATATTAATTTAAGTACGAAAATAATAAAAAATCAGGAACAGAAAGTAGTGATTGAGTAGACAACTTCGACAACCAACAACCGTGTCAGAAATTCCATCAACTATTTAGTAAAGGGCGACACAAGTTCCGAATTGCTGTTGTGGTTGAAAAGGTACCATTCTTCCTGAAGGAGTTTTGGTTTTGCCTGCTCAATCAGTATTTAAATGGAACAAAAGGTTGAGGAAAAAATGCCCAAAATGCTTTACGTTCAATTATTACGAAACAATTTGCTCGACGCAATATTGATTTTCATAAAATGAGAAAATCTTGCGGTCGGAAAAGGGGCTGAGTGAAACTGAAACTTGTGCATCATCCTTCAATTTCTAACAATTACTGTTAACATGTGATTTATGTCTTTTGTATAATAGCTTCGCTTATACGAATAGATTTTTTTTTTTATATTTAAGTAAATTTAGAAAATTGGGGCCATTTTAAATAATAATTAGTGTTGTAATAATTACTTTATAAGTAGATTCAGTTTATTATCTGGATTTTATTTACATAATTTATTTATTTTTAGGGGCTTCAATTTTATTGTTCACATTTAGTTTTCTTTTAATGTCTTTTAGTTCGCTTTTTCTAAATGTTATAATTATTAATCGGGAAGCAGTTCATCTATGTGTGTGTGTGTGTGTGTGTGTGTGTTTGTGTGTGTGTGATTGTGTGTAAATGAGACGAAATTATGCTTGCATTTTTAAGCTGAAATGTGCGCTTTGTTTTTGAATTGAAAGAATGCGTAAAATTCGAAATTCTGCACAGTTGCGAAAATACTCAAAGAACTATGTTAATTATTATGCAGATTGCATGTGTAATTATGAAGTTGCAGCCTTGTTTGCAAGAGATGTTAATGGACAACTAAAGAATGTAGGATGTGTTTTAGTTGTTTTATCGTTTTTGTGAAGATTTGTGCAACATTTCAATCGTCGGGTGTTTATAAATATAATGAGTAAATTTTTAAAATGCTTGGGACAAAATCTACGTAACTGTTTTGTTTTATTTTATTGTATTTTTTTAAACGAGTTGCAGAATAGTTAAATACGTTCAGGCGACAAATTACAGAGATGAAACACACACTGACAGTGCTGGTGGGATCTCGATAGGAAAACGTCTTAAGTCGCCACGAAATTTATAGTTTTTAAAGAACAAAAATGACGTTGAAACGGAAATCAAAAGGAAAGAAATCAATTCTTATACAACACACTTCCCGACATCTCATCATTACATACTTTGTTTATTGTTCGTTTATTCATTTGTTATAACAAAAAATAATATTTGTTAAAATTATTGCTTTTTTTACTATTTCCTTGCGATACATTTTACACAATGTGACATACGAGTTCTCAAAAGTACTCGTTAATATTGCGATATTTAAATCAATTAACATTCTTTTCCGTTCAATTACGATTCTAATCGCGGTGTGTTTACTGTTTATAAGTCACAAATTCAAATTTATGGTATTTAATGTGTTTGTTTGAATTCTCTATTTACTTGTTTACATTTCTAGATTGTATGTATTTCTGTTTTTTTTTTATAACAATATTGATTTATTATAAACTGAGACTCTAACTGCTAGTACATTATTCATTAGATATATTATTAATTAATATTATTATTATAATCTATCACATAAATTATTATTTAATATTCATTTTTGTTTTGTTTACTTTATTCATTACGTTTTCTTTAATAACTACCCTCGATCGTCGGTGAAAGAATGCGCGCCACTTGCTGCTCCGGCAGACTGAACCAATGATTCTACAGAATATAATTTTATTTCATATTACACTTTAAGACAAATACAATATCACGTTTATTGGCGGCTTATGTACACTGCAGGCATTTGTTGTTTTGCATGTTTTTAACATATAATGCCCATATAATTCAGTTCAGTGCAAATGGCTGTATATATTTGAGCTTAAGCAATCGCACAGGGAACACCCTGTATTCTTTCACCGGCAACTGAGGACATAACAATAAAAATGTTCAATGATCCAGTTCGTTAATGCTTTTCCTTTATTTATCCAACCCTTACGCCATAAGATGGCATCCAACCGTTCTTTCCCATTATAACTAACCCTTCTAACCCCCTATCTTGCTGATCTAATTGTTCTAGTTTATTATATTTAGTTCCAAAAAAGAAAAATTCATATCTTCGTCCAAGAAGTGACCGATAACAATTTTTATTTTACTTTTTACTTATATAAACTTACACTTAGGTAGAGGTGTTTATACGCTAGAGTTTAATTGAAATTAATTATCTTTAATTGCATGTACGCCGCGATGAATGCGTGCCAATTTGCCACACATCGCTTACAATTAAATTAAATTAGTCGAATTCCATTATTTATTGTTTTAACTACAATTATGATTATTTTTGAGGTTTTTTGTAATTTTTTTTTACCATTATGTATGTTCATTTGTTTGTGAGTTGTAGTGTTAATAGACATTTTATTTATTCTTGTAAGTGAAGATAATGTTAGATCTCTTTTTTGAGAGAGAATATGAATATTTTATTAGATTGGAAAATTGTATTTTCATTGCTTTTTTGTGTTTTTGTTATGTTTTTTTTTGTCGCAAAGAGAAGCCAGTGGTGACAAATTGAAATGAAACTCTCAAGCAAAAAAAAAATTATCCAAAACATAATAGCAATTTAAAATGAAAAAGAATGAAACGATTAAATGCCGATTAAAATATTGAAGAAAAATATTACTGAAAATAATTGGCAGCGAATACGTAAATGAATAAAAATTAGCCTCCACAAGTCCCTACGCCATAATAAGTATGTAGTTTTTATAAAATATATTATTCGTCTTTTGTCTGTTCTCGTAAATATTTCCATTATAATCTATTGCCATAATCGTTAAATTATTGGTTTTATATTTTTTAGTAATAATAATTTGACACAACCGTATGTATTTGCTAAGTTTATTACACTTTAACTAGATTTGAAATATTTTTTTTTGATGATGAGAGATTTTGATTAATCATATTATGCTTCATTTTTATGTTTAAGTGTTTTTTTTTTTTAAATCACATCAAATTTCGTAGAAAATAAATCGAAGACCAAACTATTTCTCAACAAAAAAGTTTCAAAATTCACAACTATCTCAAAATGTCATTGAACTACACTTATTGTAAATGTTCTATATTTTAGTTCCTAAACTACTCGCTATCTACTCGATTCAATTGCTCATTAGTAGTTAATTATAAAATAATCAACCATTTAAAAATAAATAAATAATAAAATAAAAACAGAAATAAATATAAATTTAATTTAAGAAAAACAAACTAAACTCAACAATTTAAATAATATTTATCTTTTAAGATTTTACAAATATTTCTCTTCATATAATAAATTAGTCTTACGATTTTAGGTTTGTTTGCTTTCTTTCTTCATAAGATGCTAAACAATTGATGAAACAGGGAAAATTTAATAAATAATAAAATGAGTGTAAGGAAAAATGTTGGGTTTTCTTAGCTTGGCAGTTTTCAAATAGTAACAAGTTCAATTGCAGTTATTCCAAACACCATTGAGCAAATCAATTTACAATTGTTTGTTTCAGTAGTTGAATATAAATTTAATGAAAATCATTAAAACGTAATTATTGTCATAATTCAAGACAAACACGTATCTTTAAATGTTGTGGCTAATTTCATTTAGAAATGCAAATGTTTTGTTAAGCTTAATAACTTAAAAAAAATATAACAATAAATTAACAGTAAATTTATACCATTAAAATTGTATTATTAGGGCATCCTAAAGTCATCTAGCACAACATTTTTTCGCGCCAAAATCGATTTGCTCAGTTTGCTAAATATACAGAATAGTTTACTAAATTTTGAATTTTCAATTACAATTATTTATACATGAATAACTTTCTTAAAAAATTTAGAATCATTCAGTGCTGTGACTCCAATTGCACTCCATTCATCCCTGTCTCTATTTCCCATTTCAACTACACACTACAAAGAGGATGCAAACACAAAACTGCACCTTCGTTCTTGTCTTTTATGTAAGTTTGGTAATAAAAAACACTGCATAAAGTGCAGTAAAAAATTGTTTTTTTTTAATGCGAAAAATAACAAAAAAAAAAGGTGAAACAATTTAATAATCAGTGAATAACCAACTCGCAGAGTCAACTGTTTTGACGAATTCGCACGTGATTCAAGACGTATACAAATTGCTTGAAATGCACCAACATTTAGGACCAATTTAGAACCAAAGTCGGCTATTAACAACATTCAATTGATTAACAATAAATAAAAAATAAATAAAAAATAACGAATTGAAATAATTAGATAACAAAATTTTCTATGCATAACAAAACAAAAAAAAAAGGTATTTTAATCCCTGCACCCTCGTAAAACACCAGTTCCTTAGCTATAAGTAGTTCATTTGCTACGGTGTTCTAATTGATCGACTTTCATCGCATCACTAATTCTTCTGCCGTCAGTATTTTTTTGTCATTTTTGTTTTAAATATATCTGTATTTTTATCTATTATTACATTATTATGTTTTTTTTTAGTAGTCGCCAACAATTAATTTATAACTTTTTTTTCTTGTTAAAATATCACCGACTGTTTTATGTTCTTTTTATCTTCTTTAATTATATTTATATGCATTGTATTGCTTACTGTTTAATCATTACAATTAGTATGTATAATAATAACAATAATTTATTTATTTTTCATAAAAATCATAAAAAACAATAATCAATATTACAGTATGTATAGTGAATTGTTTTTTTTTTCTTGTTTTAAATATTTCTTGTTTCATAATATATATTTTATGTATAATATTTTAAAATCTCAATAGAGATTTATCTATGTATCGCAATCATATATTTTTTAATTAAATGTCACATTGTTTTAGAGGCTTCTTGACACAATAAAATATATGTCAAAGTTTTTCTTCATTTTAATTTTGTTTTCCATTTAATTTAATTTTGGGAGATCATTGGTATATTTTACGTTACTCGTTTTTTTATGTTTTAATTTTCCGTCATATCTATCGATTTTATGTCAATATTCAATATGCACATTTATGTTTTTTTTTTACTAATGTAGTTGCAGGAGATATTATGGGTAAAAGGTTTTAATGGTTTGATTTTTTTTTTGTTTCTTTAAATAATTTTTTTTATACAATAATAGTTTTGGTTGATGAATAATAGTAAATTCGTCCTAATAATTATTAGAAATTTTCATTTTTTAAATGGAAACCAATGATCGTCCTTAATAATTAATTAATATACTTGTATGTGTTGTGTGTCGCTACTAATCGTATTCTGCATTTCATTGTATTGTTGACATAATATCCTTGTTTATCTACGTTTTAAATGTTCGTTCCTATAATTATCCTCAATGATTTTTAAATTATTTATTCTTTACGTTACGTCTATTATTTTTCACTTTATCTTTTTTCATTTTCTGAATATAATTAAGTCTATATAAGATTATATAATATATTATTCGTAATATAATTAGTGTATGTATATATATATATATATACACATATATATATGATAAATAATCCTTAATAATTTTTAATATTTTTGTCTTGCCTTTTTTAAATATCTTATAACAACAATTTGTATTCCTTGATTCAATAATCCCTTCATCTCTCACCTCACCTCTCTCTTCCTCTCTCTCTCTCCCTCTCTCTCACACTATCTCACAATAATAATTTAAATAACAATAAAAACAATCTTTGGTGAAGCCTCAAAACATCCACAACAAAGTCGTTCCTTGTCTCATTTATCCTCATCAATGAGTGATAGTTTAATGGTGTGTATTTGTGTTTTTATACATTGATTATTTTAGTTATAATTTTTATGCTCTTTTTATTTATTCGTCGATCGGATGTTTGTTGCTTTGCTTTTAAAGTTTAACAAGGGTAGATACCTGCAAATACATAAGAAAATAGAAAAATGCTGTCAGTATAATCGGTTGGCTCAATATTTTTCGGAGCTGGTGATTCTTCGTTAAGAAATCATACAAAACAGATTTCACATACATTGCTTATGTTGTATACACCAAAGTAAATAAATATGTTTTTTTTTTCTTCAAATAATGCAATTATTATATTATTCGTGTGTTTATCAGCGTCTGTTGTGGTGGTTTGTTCTTCAATGTATGCGATTGATGAACTGGGATTAAACTACAACAAAAATAAAAATAAAAACGTATTAAAAATTAAAAAGGAATTAATGTCGATTTTCTTTCAAATTTCATTTCTCGTCTTAATTTGCGATTCATGTGACCAAAATATACCTTTATGTATTATATTATTTTACGTGTATGAACTGTTGCGACAGCACTCCTTATCGTTTTACATTATTCTAGTAAATACATCAAATTCATTTGTTGTATAAATGAGTTCAAACATAAATTTGTCGGAAAAAATGTGATCATGAAAAGCAATTTAACCCCTTTTCATTTACGCTTTCGCTGGTTCATTGTAAATTAAATAAGAGTTAATTAAAGTCGGCATTACAATAAATTCCGGCAATCAGTGTAGTGAGTGACGCAACAAAACCAATTTTTTCGCCACTAATTCCACAAATTCAGATTGACCTTAAACACATTTTCTGGAATGATAAGAAAATAATTACGCAAAAATGATTTAATCAATTCTCAGGAGACTCGAGGACTTTGAAACCTGCGAAGAACACAATTTGATGGTCAGTTGAACAAGTTTATTCTTTAATTTAAAAATTCGTTTCGAGACAAGGTTGTCATCCCCTATTGAAGTAGGTAAAACGTGAAAAACAAACCATAGGAATCTGATTTCATAAGACTTTATAAATTACATTCGAAAAACGATTAATTAATTTGTCAGTATCAGAGAAGTTTTAGAATTTTCTGTTTCTGTTCATTCAATTATAGCCAATCTTGAAATCTCGAAAGAAAACAAAACTGACACGGGTTAGTGACAAGGATTTAGAGAACATAACTGATGAATCTTGAACAAAGTAAGCTCGTACAAAGTTTGCACAAAAAGCCACACAGAGATCTGCACACGATTAAATGTGAGGTAAGCTGAGCTTTTCCACATGAAAAATGTCATGATATTTTTCCAGCATGTGTCAGCTGGCATGGCGCGTTTGCTGCGGCATCAAAGCGGCGCGGCGCATTGAAAAGCTCCGTGACGCACGTGAGTCGTCGTGACTGTACATAGAAAAATGTCTTTGATGTCGACTCATCCATGCAATCTATTTAAATTCCTGAAATAAAATTAGTATACGTAATTGAACATAGAATTTAATGTGGGGTATTCACCGCAAACGGCTCAGTGCTGGTGTGAGACGTATGGGAACAGGATGTGCCCAACTCACTGTCGTCGTTGTCGTCTTTAAAATTGATGGCAACTGAGCATGGTGTTGTGTTGTTTTGTGAAATGTACTTGATTAAAACAAACAATAATATTTCATGTTCATCGGGCGGGGAATGCTACAGTGATAAATTTCCTTCAGCTCGTCCGACTATGCAAAAGTTGACTGGGCTGGTGTGCCGATGACAAGAGGCAACTGCAGCAGCTGAAATTTGTTCTACATTTAACACATAGCAAACAGTCAAAAGTTTTCGCGCTCTCAAGACATCGCATCTCGCATCACTGCATTAGGATTTTAGCATAAGGAAAGCGATATGATTACACTTTTTTTATTTTTTTGAGACGAACTAACGGGAGGTACATACATCAACAGTAAAGCTCGACGTTAAACTGCAGAAATTCGCATTAAAATGAATATACCAGCACAGTTTGTTGGGTAGCACGAAATAACGACACAGAATACGAGCAATTTGCAAGCGAGAACACGACAAACGGAAGGATGATGCACATTGCTGCTGATCTACCGGAAATGTTATTGTTTTACTCAGCCGCTACACACCCTTTTTGTCAAAAAAAAACACGATTATTTATCCACATGCACACATGAAAAGTAAACGCCAGCAGCAGCGCGTTCATCTTGCAGTGGATGATGTAACACAATGTCTTAGTGGGATTTGTGTACTCTGAATTCAGCGCAACTATATGTACTGAAAATCCACATTATCATTTTGATACAATAAGCACGAGATTCGGAGATCAAGAGTTATTGTTGGGCGAACGCGATTATCAAAAATAACGGCCGGTGAATACATTTGCGGCACGATTCACTGATCCGAAGGCATCAATTTCATTCATTCCGAATCACTGGCCTAATTAGTACTCTGGCCATTGAATGTTGCTTGGTGTATTAACTTCATAGACGGTTTGAGCAATTGAAGCTATTACAACTCTTTAGATCTTGCTCACCAGGTCATCATTTCAAAAATTCACATGATCTTATAAAAAATAAGATATTGATTTTTTCAACATAAAATGGCGAAGGAAAGAAAAACATATGCAAATTCGAGCATTCAGATCATAATCTCTACAATGACTAATTGATCAAACGTGAACAAATCTCGTTTTTAAAGAACAATCGCAAGTCTAAAAGTAGGTTAGCGGAATTAAAACCGCAGATAATGTGTGCATGCGGGCACGGAAGTCGACTCCTCGCAAGGTTTATAGGTTTCCCTTCGACCTCGCCATCCGATTATTAACAAAAGCGCGTCGACAGGATTCGTCTCTGAAATAGGTCGGAAGTACAGCTGTTCTATAAGCGTGGAGATCATGGCAGAAGATGAGGTGCGATGAAGCTGAATGCATTAATATTCTCCCGCAGCTTAATGAGATAAATCAGCGCACAAAAGGCGATGACGACGGTCGGAAAACTCTGTGTGTACCAAACGCCACCAGAACACCAATTTATTGCCTTGTATGTACATATATGTAATACAGCATGTTTTATTGATTAGGGGATTGTTGCGTGTTGATCTTCTATTCCGCTCGTCTAGTTCATCTTTGCCGCAAAAACATTTGATGGAGGCCGACGTCGCCATATAGATTGACGCGCCTTTGCATAAATTTTCTATATACACTCTAAAGCTCGGCTAAAGTTCTGCACAGTTTTCCTCTAGTTGCTTCTTTTTTTTTTTTGGTATGTTTTTGTATATTTCGTTGGTGGAAACAAGGCGGCAAGGAATAATTCTAAGCGCAATTTCCTTTTCGCACAGCGAATCTTTTCACCAACAACGTCGCACTATGTATATGGAAAATAGCTGATGTGAAGGAGTGCAACGTGTGTGCGGGCGTCGCGTCGCGTCGCTTCATGTGGCTTACACAATGCATACAGAAAAGCCACCCCCACCCTAAAACGAATGAATATTATACTCTCCATTGTTACACGATTCATAAGTTTCATTCTGGTGGTTTCCAAACATTTGGTGTGTGTGCATGGATTGTGGCGGCCTATTTTCCACAAAAGCGTCGTCACACTAAATGTACGTAGTAGCAAATAGGATGACTACCATGGCGCGAGAGGCGACATACAAAACAAAAATGAGAAGAACGTGGATGGAAAACAAAAAAAAATATATTTGCCAAATTCATTCAAAGAAAATGAAATTTACATATAAATGGCGGGTCGGTTAGGTCCTCCACAAACTACAAGCGAAGATAATATAGGGAGTTAGTTGTACAATTAAATGAGTTCCCTGCTTTAATATAGGAAAATTGCAGTGGAAAATTACGAGAATTAGGAGTGAGTGGCGAAAAAAGCTTACACTAAACGACACTTTTTGGACAAAAGACAGCCAATCAAAATGAAGAATGGCCACGGATTATTGACTTTTTGTGAAGAAGGCGGTGATGGCCGCCCTTTTACCGTGATTGCCTGACGAGATTGTTGATGATTTATTTTCAAACGTATTTGCATCAGCTGGAATGTTGTTTGCTAAATATGTTATGTACTTTTTTTTTAAACTACACATATAGACAAAAGTTTAATAGAATTCAATAGAATTCAGAATTTTGACTTTGACACCGAGTGAATTTATTTTATGGTAGAAAATATTTCAATAGTATTCCATATTCTGTCACAAACAATGCAGCAGAAACAATAAAAAGCTTTCGGAGCCGTATTCAAGTGCATTTTTGTATTTTGAAGAAAAAAACATATCCTCAGACAATTTTACTTGCCTAATAAATTGCCTAGCAAAATTACTACTTTTCGCCATATTTAGATTTACTCCTTGTTGTTCGGCCTCTTACAAATTGAGATAAATGTAAACGCTCGTGTTCGCAACCGTTTAAACACATGTAAGACCAATAGCGTAACGCTTGGGCGCATTTCTACCGGCGCGGCATGACACAAAGACTAACTTCCGCAGTCTTATTGCACATAATATAGGCGAACGTGAAATATGTTGCGAGAAATGAAATTCGAAAAGAACAATAATAAGCGAAAATTATAAAGAATCTAAATACACTGAAAATACAAACCACGTAGAAATTGTTTAATCAACGAGTGATTAACACAGATAAACATCATCTTTGATCATTGCTGAATGCATATAAACAGAAATTATGTTTGAAACTCACCTTGATAGTTTTGAGGCCAGATAGCGGGAACATTCTGCTGGAAATTCGCGAGAAAAATTAGAGAAATTAGCAAAATATGTTTTGCAATGATTGAAATCTAACTCACCATTGGCACACTGTAATATTGATAGAATGGCTGATAGGGCATGGAAGGTGGGTAAAGTGTTGGCACACCTGAAAAACGCAAGAAAAAGGTGAATTAATTTTTAAACAATTTTAGAGGTGGCAAATAAATTGTGTGAACCAATAATCACCTGGTGGGTATACAGCGGTTGCAAATTGATCAAGTGGCATGTTGTTAATTTGTGCGGGCGGTGTAGCCGTGTAATAAACCGCACTATTCGTTGCGCACACCGACTGCAGTTGCCAAGGATGGATGTTCAATGTATGTAACAAAAGGAATTACATAAGAAAATGGATACGAGCGTTTAATAGATTGATTTTGTTGGCACTAAAATCATCGATGCGCACCTGTACCTGTTTCTTGATAGCAGGTGCTATGTTAAGCTTCCGATCCCGCAGAACGACGCATTCGCCCTGTGTGACCAAATGAATGGCCGTAAAAGAAACAGAGAAAAACCATAGATCAATACAAGTAATTTGAAGTATCAATTGATAGAATGTACGTTCAAATTGTTTCGAATATTGTATGCAGCATCAACACAACAAATTGTGAACAGTAATAATAATAATAATTCGTAACGATCAACTGAAATAAATATAATTTTTTTTTTATGAAAAGTGTAACTCAAAGTATAAACATTAAAATATATATAAACTGTGAAAAAAAAACTCTTTCAAACAAAACGTCGAAGAGCAACAATTTGGAAAGACAAAGCCCAATAATTTCAAAACGATATTTACGTGTGTAATTCAAATTTCAAAACCAACAGAAGCGAAACGAAATATTTTTGTAATAAATTCAATATAGGTGTGTGGTATATAACGGAAATCCAAAGAAGAGACAGCAGAAACAACATAATCCCGCATCATTCAACTAATTTTAATAAGTTTTTGTCAAGAACAAATTGGGATTTCTTAATGTTTTAAGAGGGGTGGGGGTGGGTGAGTACTTGACAGCTAAAAATAAACTCATCAACGTAAACAGCCAATACTAAGGATAATAACAAGGGTGGTTTTATTTAAAAAATTTATTCAAATTTCGCTTAAACGGAAAATAAAATTAGCGTTATCAAATCGATTCACCACAACTGTTGTTTTCTCTTTGACAGAATCAATACCGATTAGTAATTAACTAAAATATACACTAAAACTAATTATATTCTTGAAAATTTCTTTTTTAAGAATTGGGAATGTCATTAAAGTTTTAAAATCATAATTAATTCAGTCGATAATAAGTATTGAATCGTCCTTCGTTGAGACAAAGTCAATCAAATTTTATCAATTCAAATGCTTTATTCATTACAGACAAATATTTCCCTGGTAAAGTTATATTTATATGTAATGTTAGCATATGACAAGTAAAGGAGAAGAATCTTCAACCAGAATCCATATTTATATCAGGTGAACACTGAAGTAACAAAAACATGTCAACGTTTCTATAGATCGAAAATATCTGATATTCTGAAGAAATAATATAAATGAAAACTCGAATTTAAATTAACTAGAATTTTGTGCTCCAAGCAATCATTAAATGAAACTAGATCCAAAAGTAAACATAATAGGCGCATTTAACTGATTAATGATTGAATAAATCTAAATAGAACCGTAAGACATGTACAACTATGCATTATTGCGTATTCCATAGAACGCACCCCCGCGCCATCTCATATGCGAACACGAAATAGCGGCACACCCACATGCCCACCCCACACTCAATCATTAATATACCTTCCACATCGATCCGCAGCTCACATATAATTGGCTACTTGAGAACGTAATTTCATTAGTGTGTTCATTGACTGAATTGATTTATTGGCAATATGAAACATACTAGTTATAATCTCTACACGGTATTCAAAACAATGTGAGCTTGAATTTTGGCGAGAAGTTAATCTATGAAGCTCACAACTGGGATCTGTTCTGTGTGTTCATGCGAGCATACTTCTCCACAAGTGTCACGTGATATTTGGTTGTGGCAACACCGCACAAAGTCTTAAGTTTCGATTCAGTAAATGGTTGGTCGTTCGAATGAGCCCTTAAAACTTTTACTACTTGTGTAATGGAGTAAATTGCTCTTAGCACTATAATCGCCCAGATAGTTGGGGGGGGGGGGGGTATTAAAGTCGCCTCATGTCGTCCTCACACGCGCGGACAATTTTGTATCCGTTTAAATAAATCGCTCATTGTGATTTGCATTGGCTTTTTCGTACAATATTTCCCTAGGGTATTTTAAACGAATTATATTCATATAATTTGGGTCATTTTCTATATATAAATGCTGATAAGCGGAATTTATGTTTGCATTTTTTTTTTTGCATTCAATTAAGGCAATAAACGTAGTTTTCGGAACAAAGCTTTAAGCTCAAACATAATTGATAAATATTAAATATTTATTCAGCCTAAATGATATTGAACTTGTACATCATTTTAGGATAAATGTTATATATTTAAACATCACTTATAAATTTTCTATGAACCACAAAAACCCTCGTGAATTTAACCACCATAAATGCCGGTCATCTTTTAAAAAGGTAAATGAAAAGGTCTATTTTGTAAATGTATCCCTCATTTATACAAACACACGCTAAGCTATTTCTTTTTTGTACATTTTGTCATGTCTTTAATACCGACAAGTAAAATTAAAGTCAGAACATAAAGTAAATTTAATCTCAATAAAAAAATATTAGACAATATTGTTTTTCATAAAAACTAAGGGTAGATCCAACTGAACGTGAATAAAATGACAATTCGCTTAAGATATTTGTGCATTTGCGCAAAAGTTTGGATCAAAAATGCATCACCCGGGAGGCAAATATTATGCATCTGAAATTCAATTGGCACAAATCAAATTCAATTTACAAGATTCTGATTCGAATGCAATAACATTTCGAAAATTATAACCAATCATTAAATCGCACGTGAACGCGGTATGTTAGAAAAGTTAGCAACAGATTGATTGGCAGCAGCCATTAAGGGATGCATCCAACAAGACGAAAATAAAAAAATAGTTCACAATAGAAGTGGCGAATCTGTTAACCGATTTCACGTTAAATTACGCAAATTTATGTAGAAAATACAACGGAATACACAAATAAAAAACGATACGAGCTTAAAATCGAACGTAAAAACATAATATATTATATGTACATCTCTCTACATATGTATTGGAGGAGCTTTAAATGCATAGCGGGAGTGTTGTTTGTCGGTTGGCTGTGAGAGGCTGAGATCCAACATAAAAAAAGAAAACAATTGGTTATTTGATAACTGTTCACGAGGCATAAATATGCAGTAAAATAAAAAACTAAAGCCAAACGCATTAACAAAGTTTAATGATGGATATAAACTAAAACCAAATTAAGAAAACAACTAAAGTCAATGGTGCGATACAGATACAAAATTCTCATTTCATGTATTTGGTTCTCTATTTTTTTTTTTGTATATTTATATGTATATATTCATTATGCAGAAGATCAATATGAAAAGCCTACGAAAAAACGACAAATTGAACAAAATAAGAAGAACACTGTGCTAAACTTTTCTTGGTTAATTCAAAAATTAAAAAGACAAAACGGAAACAATTGTAAGAAAACATAGTATATTGAACGACTTTTGTTACGAACGATATTTTAATTCCTGCATATCCTATCTTTGTTTAATCATGTTATTATATTCATTTCATTAACCTGAGAGTAAAAAAAAAACAATAAAAAAATTCTTAGTGAAATATGTTCAATAAATTTGTCCAAGTTGAAAAATTTCAGTTGAAAGGAAATTTAGTTAATTGATTGAGGGCGAGAGGAAAAGGTTGGATGTTATTTATGTGATTGAGACTTACATCATTTTGCAGCCGCTGTGCTTCCTGTTCCGTTTCAAACGTAACGAATCCATATCCTTTGCTAACGCCGGCGCGATCCACAATTATTTTGGTTGACTTCACCTTTCCGTACGCGGAAAATACGTGTAACAGCTCGGACTCGGTCGTATCGCCACTGATGTCATCATCACAACAGGAACAAAGAAGAATGCACCGAACAGATTCAAATACAGAAACAAGGATTTTAATTAGTACGTACGGTGTTTCAAATCATAACACCTGCAGCACCAAGAGTGCATTCTGCAGTTGCCAGACAGCAATGTTATACGTGAAAAAGAATGCAGCGAAACAGACGCGAGACAGCTTACCTAATTCCGCCGACGAAAATTCGGTTGGGGATCAACGTGCCATATTTGGGGGCGGCGGCCAAAGGCGCTTCCATTTGCCCGGCTGCATTTGGCGTTGCCATCATTTTGTCCAATTCGCTTTGATGGTTCAGTATTGTGTTGCCGTACTCACAGCTATTCAGTATTGCAGTTCTGTAATGGAAAAGAATGCACAAAATCAATAAGCAATTGTTATTAGAAACGGTCGTTTATAAAAACAATTGGCACAGCCGCAAATGTCTCATCCACTCGTTCGCTTTTTATTTTTCTATACCTTTGGCGACGGAAACAATTAACAAGATATTTTCACATATTATGAACAAACAAACGGCTCCTCTTGCAGGAGATTTCTAATTAATAGCAACATAATAAATCAATGTTGAAAACATGTAGCTGAATATAAATTACATCGTGAGAGAAATCAATAAACAAAAGCGTCTTTATACGAGTGTACAGAAAGTTACCCCCACCTGTGTTTGGGTGTTGCTATAATTGTAAAGAAAGTCTGGCTATTCTATTAGGTTTCCTAATAAGATTTCAATGTGTTTTGAATATTAATTTTGAAATGTTTCCCAAAAGTCGGAGGCCAATAAAAATACATGAATAATCCCCTCTGCTGCTTGCATTCAGGATATTTTAAGGATATAAAATAAGTGAAACCTTTTCAAAAACAAACAAGCACAATATTCCTGCAACATTAATAATTTTGAACCTTGATTTGAATGCTGAGTCGCAGCACCTACAGGAAAAGTTTTCAACATAAGGCAAGGGCGGACTGAAATAAAGTCCAATCCTTTAGCTAGCACAAACAAACAACATATTACAAGCAACGTTGTTTCCTGACGTTGCTGGAAAAGCACGCTCGTCTTTATTGAAAAACTTTTAATAGGGACCAGAGAAAAAGAGGAAAAGCCAATTAATATTAGTCGCACTTCCTTAAAATGCGAACCACCC
Source organism: Sylvicola fuscatus (assembly GCA_026546915.1). Classification (NCBI taxonomy): domain Eukaryota; kingdom Metazoa; phylum Arthropoda; class Insecta; order Diptera; family Anisopodidae; genus Sylvicola; species Sylvicola fuscatus. Next base: position 136,214 of record JANSTS010005551.1, on the reverse strand, counting down.
ATATAGCATTTGGAGTGGCCTTAAGCCAACAGAAAGCCACACAAAACCTGGAAATTAACGCTTCCAGATAAAACACAATTGTTGTTTTAAATTGTCGAAATTTCAATTGGGTTGTTGCTGCTGTTGTTGTGTGTAACTTTTTTTTTGACAGAAAACTCTGAATTTGTGCCCAAATATGCGCCCAGTTGCTGCTGGCGTGAAATTCTATTTAAAAATATGTACATTTATACAAACACAAAATATGTCAAGCCAAATTCGCCTTTGGTACATTTTGCACATTATCTGCTCCTGCTGCTGCTGCTTCAGATTTGCTATAAACGAATTTAAACGGCCATTGTAAAAGAAAATAATATATAAACAACGCATTCAATTCACTTGAGTGGAAATGAAGCACAGCAGAGACAGAAATAGAGATGTATTTTTGGTGCGGGTACAACAAAAAATTTAGTCTTTTTGCAATTAGAAGTTTAAATGATTTTAAGGAACTCTGCCGGAAAATGTCTAAATGATTTGTTAGCTGAGACAGTTACATAAGAACAAGCAAGAGAAATGAGTGCGGTATCGGCTGGCTGGAAGAATTGTTAAACCTCTAATTTATTTCCTACTATTACGCGTGGTGGCGTTGCATTTAACTGCAGAGAAGACAGCTGGGAGGAGGCGAACAGTTTCGGGCCAAAAGCGAGAACAGCGAAGCGAAATAATTAAAATTAAGTTTGCAAACATGCGCTGGTCTGGCGGTTTGGGTCATTTTGGTGTTGTACAATCTGCAAAATATTTCACAATTTACAATAAATAATGAAATGTACATTCATAAAGGTAATTATAAATTGTAAATTACATCTGGCGGTGACAAGTTAATGTTCAAAAAAAATTGGTTTTCCGAGAAATTATCGAGAAATTATAATTTAACCGATAAATACGAGTATGGTTGTTCAAAAGCTGCTTAAAGTGTGCTTTTCCGGTTGGCTTTTTGTGTACGAGCTACGAACATTTAATGTTGGTGGCGAAACATCTTTAAATATTGTATGTATACTGTATATAGGGCAACAAGAAGTGCCTAAGGCAACTTAACCTTTTTGGAGGGATGGACTTAATCCTATCACTCGAAGGGTTGGTTGTTCATGGAACGTTTTAAGAATGACATCTGATAAATTAGCTCCATTTGTCAAATAAATATATTCATTTCTATAAATATAATGCCAAAGCTTGTATAAAAATCTAACCTTGAGATTACTTTTGACAAAAGTTTCGCCCAATATTAATTGTAATTTTGAACAAAACTACTCGAATTCATTTAATTCAAACCCTATTGCTGATAAATTGGGACGATAAATTATTACATTCCGCCGAAATGTTAAAACAATTATTTGTAACAGTGACAACATCCAATTAAAATGCACAATGCAGTTTCTAGATGATTAAAATGAACATAAAAAACGCAAAATTCATTTTGTGATAACTTTCAAATTTAATCTAGTTTTTTCAGCGATGCCAAAACTGTTAAAATCTCATTAATGAATAAAAACGAAAATCAACAACATGGCACGCATATGTATGTTTAAATGTAAATTATTTCGGTCAATTTAAATGCACCCGCACATGCAATTCGCGATGTGTTGTTGGTGCGGCTTCCTATAATGAACGAGACTATCATTAAACACTTGACATTCTACAATATTGCCACAAAATAGCAATGCCACCACATAACAGCATTCAGCCACCCAACTTGCCACCACCAAAAGCAGACCAAACCTTCTGCCATCATCAATATTTACTTTTCCTGGGGAATTATTACATATTGCAATGCCACAAAATAAGGGGTGGGGCTTGTATATAGAATGTACGACAGAGAAATCAATGAAATAACAGCATCAACTGTGCGACCAACCACCCATGACACACTAACAACAATGTGCATAAAAGCCAGAACGCAAGACTTCCAAGGGAGTCGGGATGGTGGCGAACGGGCTCGAAAGAGGTCAAAAAATATTACAAAATTGGGAAAATATGAACATATATGTGCTCGTGTATGTACAAGAATGCGGCGGATGCGAAAGAGATGGCCGATTGCAACAGCAGCAACCAGAAAATGGGCCATATTGGCACATTAAAATATAAACCAGAAGCCATCCTCAAAATCATAATCATAATGTGTCCACTGTCCAGTGTGCGGAAACAAGTGGCCATAAAGAACATGTTTGAGTTCGAGTGGCCATATGAGCAGCGCCGCTGTCGATATTAAATGGACGTCGCCATGATGATTGGCGGCTGGCGCCAAAGAATCCTGCCATCACTCAACTATTGCCCCGCTGGTAATACGCGACGCAGGTATTTTAAATTAAATGACACATGCTCGCTAATCCGTCTCGTATGTGCGGCTGATGTTTACATTAGTATAAGAGAATTTGGTATATGATAGCGGAAAGGTATTATCAACTGGCATTAATTCGGCTCATATAAACTGAGTGTAGGCACGTAAGAGTTGGATTACGCAATTGAAGCTGATGATGAGTCGCGATGCGTGTCTCTAAAGCGTCATTTCTTGTCGTTGAGGGATGTTTAGTGGTGTTAAATTATACGTTGGTTGTTATACCATCGTCAATCTTTCGATTCTTTGCCGTACAAAACATATTATTAAATTTACGAAGGCTGGAAGCTCACTCATCTCGAGGGACTACACTTCTAACATGATGCCATATTGGCAACTGAAACCTGCGGGAGGGGAATGGATTTTATGGGGGAGGAGGGAGTGGGGGTGCAAAAGTAAATTGGAAAAGTGATGATGGAGTATAATCGAATATTGGCTACAAATTGGGCACGTAACTGAATAATTTAATTATAAGTGATAACATATTGATATCAATTCCCCAAGTGGTTGTTTCTTCGAGGTTTTGTATTTGTGCACAGAAACACATGACGACTATTGCTGTTTACATTCAAAAACTCAGAAAAAGTGGCAGAACATACAACAAAATTATGTCTACATAAGCTCTAAACTGAAGGTGATGTCTTTGTCAAATGGTACATATGATATATATGAATATGTTGCGCGTTATTGATTAAAGCTAACGACCCAGCAAACATCGCAGCACTAGCGCACACAAAAAAGGATTTAAGATTAATTGTTTGTCACAACGAGACAGTAGAGTGCTGGAAACTTAGTGTTTATGGAGACTGAAGAGGATTGCCTCGGCGTGGCGCGGCATGTGCGACGTGCGTGCGGCGGACAAATTGTGTGCATTTCCATCCACGCCTTTTGCAACGTACATAAAGACCATTTACCCATATTTCGTCGACATGACAATGAAATGTACAATGTACAAAGTACATGTACGAGCGGAAGGAGCGCTACAAAACGATTCAAATTCACATCACAAGCAATTGAATGCGGGGTGGATACGCTTATCCTGCAAGAGATTTCATCTCAAATGAATGGTGTACTATTACAGGATTGCTGCGCACTATTTTTAGCTTATGCGATGTAATCAATCATTCAGATGAGGCTTTATCATTTATTATTTGAATCAAAGGATCAATACTTTGAAATTTGAATAAATTGCCCTGGTGAAATGTATTGAGATTCAACGCGATGCCTCGGCGGAAATTGCACGTGCCACTTTTCCATTTATGATATTGATAAAATTTATTATTTATACTATGAAGATTCTCAATTTGTTACGCCAATGAAAAATAACTGAAAATTTAGCTTAAGAGTCTTTCCATTTTTTATGACGGTAAAACAACTATTTATTGATTATCTGTTTACATCCTGAGAAGGCGTGTGTACAGAATTCGCTCAATCACTGTCCGAATTGCTTGCGATCAATTCGATTTTCTCTAATTATTTCCGTTAAACATTAAGAACACCCGCGAGTGTGTTAATTTTTTTTTGTGGAAAAGTAGATACAAATTGTGCTGTCTTTCTAAAGAATTTGATTAATTACAAACGAAGAGAAGTGGTCTGCAACGCCATTGAAGATGTTTAAGTGCATATAAATTCGACGACTTTATGCACTAGATTTTAGACATTGCAAAAACCACCCGCGAAAGTGCTGCCATAATAATTAGTGCGAAAAAGTTTCGACAGTCTTGAACCGTGGGCGACTGCTTTTTTATTCATCCAACTTTGTGGCATTTTGCTCTAAAAAGCCCCTGTCCCTATACAAATTGTTCGATAAGAGCGGAAAATTTTCTTCGTACAAACTTGAAACAACTTATGAATGCCGAATAAAAGAAGGCTGAAATTGAAATGCTTTGCATATAACTAATTCAGACGTACATTCTGGAAACTGCAATGAATAATGAAAAGCGAATATACTGAAGGCAAGGAGGCACTTTGGCGGACGGGCCACAAGACCACCCTTATGTATAGCTAAAAGGCATTGTGAGATTTATTTATTCTACACCGTCTGGCTTCAAAAACATAAGTACAGAATAATGTTGACGTGTACGTAGTTTAATATAATTACAAGCCCACATTCACTTGTTGACATGCAATTGACCTGCATTCAAAACCATATTAATATCTGTATGCGAATAGGGCCAATTTTAGGGGCACATATTCAATTTGTCATGAGTAGCTATTTGTAATTATTCGCAGTAATAGGCCGACGCCATTAAAATATTATATGTTTCTCACGAAATTTCCGTTTTTCTCATACGCTTTTGCGCCGCGCTATTAAACTCGCGTTTTACAGCTATTTTATGTGATTGGCTGACTTCATTCATAATCTGCAATGGAAAATGAAAATATTTACATAAAACACGGCGCGGCGTCAAACAGCGTCGTACTTGCGTTAAGTTATTTGGTTGCACTATTAAAAAAACGCTGGAATGAAGTTCCGACAAAACTATTCAAATTTTATTGAAAAAAAACTGTATGCAAAAACTGTTTTAGGTGAACATTTTCATAAAAGTTGCTATGCAATAATTCCTTTTGATATGTACATCTAAGATATGCTTAATAATAAATTGGTTGTATACGAACATTGCTAGTTCGTGCTGCTCGGACAATGCCACATATTTCTGCTCAGTTGTATTACTTCAAGTTCAACTTTAATGCATAAAAACCGTTTATGCGAAAATGTAAAGCTAATTTGCTTGTGTATTTGTTGATACGTATTAAAGTTTATACAGTGGGCAAGGCCATAACAGCTTTTAAGTCGAATTAAATTGTTAACATATTCAAGCCGATGCAATTTGAAAATGAAAATAATAATTCATTTTTTGTTCTTAAATTTATCGCTATTTATGTGAAATAGGAAAGTTTTCAAGGTTTTCTTCTGAACAATCCAAGGGATAAAAAAAATCGATAACTCAAGACACCCAAGACAAACATTTACAATAGTTTTGCTCAAACTAGATTGCAGAGTTGTAGACACCCTACGCCCAAAATGTTTGAACAAAAGATTATCATATTCACCGAAATTATTCAATCTGTTCAACAAAGTGGATACAATCATTTTCTGGCAGCATTATGTGATTGGAATTCTTAACAAGGTTTGTCAGTATTTCAAACAATTTTTCTTTGCACCGTCATTGAATTTTAAGGAGTTTGCTTTCTTGGGAAAAGCGCGGTAATCCTGCCATTCTTGATCCGTTTCCAGTTGGGTCAGAGTTATCATACGCCTCTGGTGTATCAAGAACAGCAAAGGTCTTTAAACGATAATATAGCATAAATTTGTGCACAGGCAGGGTAGGAAATATAAAAAAGAAACGGCAAAACTCACCATACAACGCATATGCGACATAGATAAGATTCATAGTCAAATGGACTTTCGGGAGATACATATTTCACAAACTGTGTCATATCAATGGAAATGGAATGAATACACACCGCAGTGCAACATGCCAGTACAATGTGCGCCCATCTCGTATCAGTGGCAGTACGGGGACATTGATGGTGTGAGGTGGGCGCAAAAAGGATTGCCCATACGCAAACAGGACCAGCGCTGTATGAGAGAGCATTCATTATGAAAGCGAGCCGGAATTTCGCCATTTTCCCTTTCTCTCTTAAAGCGTATCAAACCATGAATGTGCACAAAAAAATAATATCTGATTCCACGGCATATATGGCATAGTGGGTCAGTGTGTGTACTCAGCAGCATCCTGTCTGAAATGTACAGGCACTTTTTACATACACCGCACATCTAAGAATTCATGCTATAACGTTTACTTTTTGTCTGCGTGAGGGAATTTCTTCGGGTTTTTTTTTTCATTCTTTTTCTTGAAAGAAGAATATACATATATAGTTCTTGTCAACAAAAAGAAGGTGAAGCTACACAAAATGCACACCCTCGCACCGCACACGATCAGATGGCATAACACGAATTTAGCTGAGAAGAGGATCAAAATGATAAATTATGTTTGTATCCGCGACACGGGGAACCTAGCAACATCAATAATTCTCAAATACTGCGCGTACAGCAACTCCCTCCGAATTCAAGCCATACACCCGCATCTGGGTGGTAAGTTCATGTACGAGCAAGCGCGTCTCTTGAGACACTTGTCAGCTTCACTCAACGCGCGCGTCTACTGTGCGTCTTTTCCGTCCGTCTCTGGAAGCATAAGACCGCATGGAAAAATCTACCGTTACGCCTTCTTACGCTGCTTTTTATGTATGTCATTTTATTTGCCGAATAAAAACAGAAAACAACTATAAGAGGGTTGCAACGCGGCGCTCCCCTTGCATGTAGCATACACATTTTTGTTTTAAAGCTTTTGCAAGGCTGTGCTTTAAGGTAATGCGAACGCGCGCCTAAAATTAACGTCAACAAACGACTTTTATGCATACAGTCAACTGAAATCACATAAAATTGAACTAATGTGAACACGGAATGGTCTGAAATCATGTGGCTTTGATGGCGCAATGCAACATTAAAAATGTAATTGCCGTTCCTTGAAATGAAATGGTGGTCGAGGTCTTAAGACCAAAAAAATGAGAGCAAATATATAAGATGCAAATCAGGAACTTACCGATTATAAGAGAAGCTGAGAAACGCTTTTTCACAGATTAAACAACTTTTAATTAAATCTAAAATGAATGATAATATTTAGTTATTTTAGGGGAGGATTTTTTAAATTGCTCACAATTCCATTAAGTGTAGATGGAATATAAACATTTTAGCGTTTTTTTTTACGTTTGCAGAAAAATAAAACTCGCGATTTACCCAGAAAATAAATGTTCAAATGTCGGTTTTCTGTTTTTTTGATGATTACGTAGTAATTGAATGGATTCTTTTAATAATTTTTTAATAAAGATGACTCAATTCACTTAGTTAGTGCTGCCACTTTTCATGAAAGTAGTTGAATAATTTCTCAACATTTAAAGCATTTTGCAACCATTAAATTCAAAGAATGTCTACTATTTGTATGATAAATAGAAAGACGCATCATATTCCGCATAAGAAGCGACGCGCACCCCTCACCCACAAAACAGTTCTAAACACTCAAGCAGATTGCATAAGTCGTCTATTGTTCTTTATCTTTGTACTTTTAATTTCATATGAACGTGCCTGTGCATAAACTTTGAATATTTATTTTTCATATAATATGTACAAACACAAGAAACAGCACATGTGAATATACGTACGTACTCAAATGTTTACTAATGTTTATGTCCATGTGCAGGTCGTCAAAGCAAACACATCACATAATGTTTGCATATGTTTCCACTAAAGCTGTTGATTACTCAAATACAAACATCCAACTAAATATATACACGACTAGTACACGCATTTATAAAATCAAAATTCTAATGCTTTGCGTACACAGATAAACATCAAATATGAAACATAAATGTCCCTTAAAGGCATGCAAACCGACACCGTTGAGAAGCTTCTTCAATATGTGTAAATTGAGACACCAGCAAAAGCATCAATTGATATTAGTTGCTTAACAAGACCATAATCAACGTCACAAAATGTCACTTTACATTAATTAATTAAGCTCTAGGTTAGAAGCTCGTGTGCGGTTTTTCTTAACTGACGAAGATTGTCACCCCAAAATGCCGAAGCTATTAGCTTCTTTCAACACTTTTAAGATATAAAAGATGATTTAACGAAAATGGTGCAAAATAATTTAGCATATAACTGAACAAGGTTTTCGGAGTTTTATCGACTATTGTGACGATGCATTTAGATTAGAAGCACATCAAAAGCATAAATGTATGAGTAAATATGAAGCTTATGTAACAAAAAAAAACAACACATCAATTTTTCTTTAAAATAATAAAATTTAGAACAATAAAAAACCTGGGGTCCATTATTCCTCGTTTGCAGCAGTTTTCGGTATCAGAAATTCTTCTTCTATCGACAGTTTTGTCTATATTGAAACAGAAATAGAAACAGTTGTTGTATTTTCCAGCAATAAATGTCGAATAATCAAAAATGCTCGGTAACAAACAAGATTTTTTTTTTGGAGAACTTTGATATAATATGACAATTAGAGTTGATGTTAGTGCAACAGGTTGTTGTGCCCTTGTAATTGTTTTAATTATGTAAGAAGTTGAAATACAAACTTGTGTTGTACTCGTTTTCTTGTGCTAGCATGTTCATTATCTAAAATGTTAATAAATAATTTCCATGAATGTAATTATGTACGTATATGACTTATTCTACATCAAAAATTTTAATAATTTAGAAACCTGTAGTTTGTTATTATCTCTTTAAAAATAATAACATTTAAAAGTATTAATTTTTATTGAAAAGGTAATACTATTTACACTATATTTGTTGATAACAATTATTGACACAATTAAGAATATTTATTTAATATTCAAATGACATAAATTCATATTCTCCAATCATCGGGAAACATTATTAAAACAAAACTGTTTCAATAGTATATCGTACAAAGTATTAATTTCCGAATAACTTAACCTATACTAACAATATGTTGATTCGTGTAAAGGTCAAACCAATTTCATCAGATATACAACTTAATTTACCTTAAAAAACGGAATTACAAAACTAAATGAACATTTATTTTTTTCTCACAAAAAGAAATTCATTGAGTTGAAAAATGTAAACGAATTCGTGCATGGATGGCAGCATTAAGTGTTAAGGCCGTCTGTAGGTAACAGCCATGTAAAAGAGTACACTCTAATGTACTCGTACTGCCATTCGTGCAACCATAAACTCTGTCAAGGAGACAGGGATAAGAATCAAAATGTAGAAAAGGACTGTACACATATATACGTATATGAGCATTTCTTAATTCGGCCATTAAACGAATTCAACCTTAAAAGCCGTAAGCTTTATAGTACAAAGGTTTTACCGTTTTTTATGGGATACCATAACGTTAAAGGCAAGCTCATGGGGTGTCATTCTTTACGACTTGACTTTCAATAAAATCGTTTTTTTCCCTGTGTGACAACTGGCAGTGAATACCTTTAATTCAATAAATGAATTATATATTAGACCATATGACAGGAAGGCAAAGCCGTTAACATATTAAAAGAGCTGAACATAAATAGTTTTAAGCGAAGATTTGTTTTTAAATAATCAAGAAAAAGTAATGTGATATCATGAAAAATAGCTAAAATATAACGTTCACGTTCAATAAAAAAAATTATACTAAGCGCTTATAAAATCTGAAATACTTTTATTATAGAACGTTAACTTTTGCCCATCCCCAGCGAAGACGTAGTCAGCACATGGCTCAACTGCTTTCAATTCACATCACATGCACGCTGATGTGTAAAAACCCGAGAGGAAGAAGGAAGCCATAAGCCGAAGACAAAGTTTGCTGATCGATAAAGTGCGTACACGACCATGTCTATACAAAATATAGATACAAAGACACAGCCTACATGGCCATACAGAGAAAGTCTCAAGTCACTTCAAATCCCCTTACCCGCATATACATGAGACAAGGGCAGGAGGAGGAGCGGTGTGGCGCGGCGCGGCGTGACGGCAGTGAAATGTATTGATAAAAGCGTGTGAAGATGGGGCCAAAAACGAAATTAGGAAATATTGGAACTATACATATCGAAGCCACGTTTATGTGGACTCATATTTTCACATTAGAAACATATTACATGCCTTTTGATACCGAGGATGCCATTTGATTTCATTACACTGATTCAGAAACGTTGAGGTAGGTCAACAGGGGATATAAGCAAAATGCAAAATTAACGACGTGCTGAAATGTACGCCCAACTTATGTGTGACATTGGCAATCGCCTCAAAAAAGTTTACTCTTGCATCTTGACTCAATTAAATGGTATCTAGGCGTCGCGTCACCGCGTCTTTTATAATCCGATATGACAAAGTTTACAAAGTATAAACGATCTGATTTACACCCTCACAACACACTCCAGCGTCGGCTTTCGCGTTGATTAATTATTCTCACGCTTATAAGGATTATAATTTATTAGTTGGAGCGCTTCAAATCGGAAAAACACCTCCTTGTCCTGTGCGGATAAGCCTTTAAAATATTCCGAGGCCAACCAGGAACAATGAGATAAGGCTCGTGGATTTGTCTTCTCGCCTTTATCTCACTTCATTTGGAATGAATTTAATGGAGGACGTCGCCAATAGCGGCTCCCTAAATGCATGATGGGAAAATTATTATTTGCAGCACGGATTTAGACTATGCGGCTCATAATTGGGTGGCCACATTGAGATTTTATAGCCACAGCATTAGTATGTGGGTGTGGGAAGTTGAGCATAAAAACATACTTTAAAATGGCAGCCCAAATTTATAGAAGGAGACGACAAATCCTGAGCTTATATGCTTTTAGTTTATGGCTATTTCTATGTGGTGAATCTGTCCTGTGGCTGTATACGAAATATTTGTGTTTGTGGCATAACGGATGTAAGATGATGACCTAATTGAATTCTAAGAGACACATGTACTACTTTCCACTGAAAAATTTGAACGTTATTTAGAGACAGAGATAAAGTTTGCAAATTTAATACTACAGCGTCTGAAATAATTTAAAGTTGAGAAGTTTTCAATTGGAAAAATAAACAAATTATTTAGGAATTGCTTTCTGAAAATCAATTATTGACTTTTCAATGTTTAGCAGTCAAGAGATTAAAAATATCCTTTCAAAAACTAAAACGAAAATCCGCTTAGTTAATAAATGAACATTACATTGTTGCCCATTCGAAAGGGGTGAATAACCATCCAAGTTTATAGCAAATAAACTGCACTCAGGGACATTTGGGAACCAGTTGATGGGTCTCACAGCACTGCACTCCAAGCAATATGAAGACTGAAAATATACGCTCATTACCATTCACATTATGTCAACCGTGAATCTGTGCCTAAATCTCATTAAAATAGATCGCAACAAAGAATCGTGCACCCCAGTGTGTGCGTTTGTGCGAATAAACATACATTGAAAATTAATCGCGAAGAGGAAAGACCCCGCGATGGTGGAGCTGAGTTGACTCAACGAATTGTTGTTACGAAAATAAAATTCCGCCAAGAGAATTCGTATTGCTGACAAAACTCACATATTTTCATTTAGCAGCAGTTTTCCGCCTTTCTGTTGTTATTCTTATTATTTGAGTGTGTAAGCTCGTACAATATCCCATTAGGCATGCAAACATGAGTGCCAACAATGTCCGTCTGGTGCGTAGTGCGCGGACGTGTGCGCCGCACATTTTACGACAGACGTTGGGCGAATATGCCGGATTAACCGACATTGGTGACTGCAAACAAAACAAATTCTGCATGTGCAAATGTACACGTATGAAGTGATACAGCCCCATTGATCGACATTCCATACTTCACACCGTGCGATATCAAACAGGTAGTGAAACGCGTAAAGCTTTTAAATGACAATCCACAACATACATATACGGGGTTTAACCTGACGCACGGTCAAATAAAAGAAATAATCGCATATGAGCTTTAAAACACATCAATGAATATATGTGCAAGCTTAGTGCAAACTTTTTTGCGAGCGTTCATCGCAGAGTAATTGCTGCCTAATAGCGCGTGTTGGCGAGTATATAAACCAGCACCGGGTGATGCACTATATGCAGCACCACCCAACCTGGTGCCGTGAATGCAGATTGAGTGGGATGTGGATGTCGAGCGGAATCCAGGTGAACGAATATGCAAATGGTGGCGAGCCGTAATATTGTGTAAGGTGAGAAGTGCGGCCGTTCGCCGTGGAAGGGTGAACAACTTGACTAGCCACGTGCTTTAATGTGATTGGCGACGGCGGTGATGGTGCGGTGGCGGCGTATGTGCGCGAAGCTCGCTCGTTTAAGGGAAGCTTTTGTGTGTGCACTCTGTGATTGATAAAGTAACACATAAATGTAAGTCGCGTGCATGTTGTTTCCGATTCGCGACGGTCGCCGTCGCCGTCGCCGTTAAATCGCTATTCGTTATGGCTTTTATTATCTGGGCGTCCCTTTTTAATGGCGAGCCATTTGTCAATTGACTTTCAAGTGCAGCGGTTTTTCGTGTTTTTTCCCCCCTTCGACTAGGTACTCGGATTCTGATTCAATTACAGAAAGCTCTGCCACTCTTTGATGTCTATAAATTCGGGGATCAAACAATTATTCGACAGAAAGTTGAAACTTAATTGAGGTTCTCTGTAATTATTTTCAAAGCTTGCAATTTGTTTCATCATCATGGCAATTAACAATGATAAATTGTAGATGGAAGGATTTAATGATAATGGCTTGCTATTTATTATAAAATATGGTGATGATTTTTTGGAAGGGGATGAAAAGAATCTTTGGCCAATTTACCAAAGTGAACGATTTATAAATGTTACAAAAATATTGCCAATAAATGAAATTATTGTCAACATAATCGACGAGAGGTTAATATGAATATATTAACAATTTTTGTTGTTGTTGTAATTAACAATAGCCCGTGAAAAGCTCATGAATTCCAGAAAACAGCATTTAATGTGTAAACCCTTC
>JANSTS010005551.1:80866-92972 GCA_026546915.1 Sylvicola fuscatus | reverse complement strand
TTTGAGTAAAATAAATACAAAACAAATACCTGTAGAGGCAGTGGTAACTTTTATATAATGGACGATCGTCCCTAAATCGTCTGTCATGTTGTAATTTCAATCCAAGATGTTTTCCTGCGATCAATCCATTAAAAAAAACATCTTCCAATGGAATTATTGGTATTTTATTTGATTCTTTCAAAATATTTCCAACTTCAGTTCCTGAAAAATTGTTACACATAATTAGAATAATAAGGAGTACAGAATAAAAAATTACTACCTGGAATCAAATACCCTGTTCCAGACAGATAGGCAGGAAATTTGGGATGTCTGTACAGCCAATAAGGAAGATACCACTTTGATTCCCGATCACGATGTGGACGATATTCGTCAAACATTTTACCCAAAAGTGGTAGCTGCTCCTTCCCACCAACATCGCTAACAATTGTATTAACAACTTCCGTATTTAAAAACATGTCATCATCAATTTTCATTAAATACGTTGCTGTAGGGCAGATGGTAAGAAAATGTTTCAACATAAACCCAGTTTTAAGGGTCAGATTCTGGTACGAATCGTTGAAATTTTCAATGACAACATCACCATACAGTTTGGCTTCATTTATGGCCAATTCCTAGAGTCACACGACAATTGTTAATATTATTGCAGAACATAAATAAAAATATTCTAACCATGTCAATTGCATCATCCGTGAGTCCCATAAAAAATATTGGTTTGGGTCTTATATGTCGTCCCCACGTCTCTCTAATCACTCTGCGATTCGCCCGGTTTTTTGGCGACGTTGTTACAAAATAAATCACTGCAATTCGATCACTTAATTTACACTGAATAGGTTGCAAAGCTTCCACGATGGCCGAGATTGTATCTGGCAAAATAAATTTTGTCAAATTACGGGAACTGCGCAACCATTCGGTTGTGTCTTCGACGGGCCCTATCAGTCGCACTCCATCACCGAGCAGGCAGATCAACACACCGATCGCGATAAAGTACAGAATAAAGAACAGGAGACGTCCTCGAGCACCTTTGAAATTGACACTTTTGTTAGCGTTGACCATCTTTGGCATTTTGAATACTAACTTACAGAACTTTTTAAACATCACTCTAAGCACATTTTGGTAGAACTTCATTTTTTACTGATCATCCGGTGTCCGGACGTGACATGATTCGCTCAATTTCAATGATGGAATGGATTCAATAGTAGATTCACAGAATTAATTTGGCTCAGAGGTTTGCTTATCTTATCTTATCGGTATATGCCGATTTATCGATGTGGTTCTGCGACGATGACGAGCCCTAATGAAAATCTCACTTAGTTTAAGATTACAGCTTGGCGACTTTGAGCGAGTTGCGAAGGCGCTAAAAATTTGAACTGCATAAACAAAAAAAAAATATCTATGAAAGAAATAAAACTTTCTCTGTTTTTGTTCGGGCATGCTTGTTTACACCATCATAAATACATAGAGATTTGTGTATTAGTAATAAAAAATTCGTTTGTTTTTAAACTTTATCTATCATCAATGCTTATGGTGGGAGTTCTTATCAGCGCGACGATTGAGGAATTAGCATTGGGGATAAAGTGGCATTTTTACACCAGCAGATACCGCAAGCAAACCAACGGGATCTTGGTTTGGTGTAATATATGTATAATGTATAATTTTTTATAAAATTTGAAAACATATATTTGTTGAGCGATTTTTTTATTACCTAAAAAATCAATGTCCCCGTGTAGATGTTTTCCTACGAGCGATAAAAAGAAACCTCCAATAACTTCTTTTTTTGACTAATTTTTTAAAGTTGGCAGCCTTATTATAGTTATTCGAAATTTACAGGGTGGCAATGGAGTATATTTTAATGATATAGTGGTAGACGGTTTTTCTAAAATATATAAATCTAAGTCAGATTGATTGATACCTTTATTATATATAAAATATAAAATCAAATAATATATTTAAAAAAAAAAAGTTGGAACTTCAAGCAACTAATTGTCTAGACCTCGGCTCCGAGACCGAGTTTCCGGGCTAGTTAAATTATTTTTAAATCTTCATAAAAATACAAACCGACTACAAATTTATACATAAACTTGTGTAGTTGTTTGCTTCAAAAGAGCAACAATAAATAAACAATCACCCCAGTTGGTGAATTTGAAGTGGCCGACAAGAAGTGACTGCAGCAAAACCTCGCGCAGCGGGAGGAAGTGAAATAGTGAACAAAAAGAAGAAGAAGCAAAAAAGTCACACCGAAAATGCCTTCCAAAGATCCATTGCCACCTAAAGAAAGTGCATTATTCAGAAAGATCCTGGTAAGCAGCAGTCCAGTCAGGCCCGGTGGCACAATTTTGGGTCACCGGTGCCGGCGAAAGTGAAACCAATTACAGTTTTAGCGCATCGTTTGACAGAAGTGATTTTTTTGCTCACGAGGGGCGCCATTGATTTGCCCATAATTGCATTAATTACTGTTTTATTTGACGAATATTGAACACATCATGAATGAAAATTCTTTTTAAAATAAATGTAGCGCGTTATAAGCGGTTCGACTGATCGACTGGTTACTGTTGGAAAATATTACGTGCACTCCAATTCAGACTATCTGCTAAAATGAAAATATGGCACAAGGAAATATGCGAAGAAAATCGAACATAACCTCAATTTATTGTTTTCTGTTCTCTTTTAAATGATTAGTTTTGGGCTAAAACTGTCTTTAACACCAATTATGCAATACATTCTACAGCATGTGTAACTAATTTCTGGTTTTACCCGTTTTTGTTTGGTTGGTTTGTTTATTGACAGAAATGCTACGAGATAAAACAGTACAAGAATGGCCTGAAGCTGGCTAAGCAAATTCTGTCGAATCCCAGGTATGCCGAGCATGGCGAAACTCTGGCCATGAAGGGTTTGACATTAAACTGCCTGGGTCGTAAAGATGAGGCATACGATCATGTGAGACGCGGCCTCCGCAACGACCTGAAGTCGCACGTGTGCTGGCATGTGTACGGACTGTTGCAGCGCTCCGATAAGAAATATGACGAAGCTATCAAGTGCTATCGCAATGCGCTAAAATGTGAAAAGGATAATATACAAATTCTGCGAGATTTGTCGTTACTTCAAGTCCAAATGCGCGATTTGGAAGGTTATAGGGTAAGTGGGATGTTTGTTTTATTGTTTTAATTTTTTTTTGATCCAAATGTGACAACATTTTATGAATAACATTTTTTTTTTTTTGATTTTAGGATACTCGTTACACTCTGTTTAAACTACGTTCCTCACAACACGCATCATGGATTGGCTTCGCGATGAGCTACCACTTAATGGGAGACTTGGAAACTGCAGACAGCATATTGGACACGTTCAGACAATCGCAGACTCTGGTAGAGACCTATGATTACAAGCACAGCGAATTAGTGCTGTATCAAAGTCAAATTATCCAAGAATCCGGCAATTACGAGAAAGCGCTTAAGCATTTAGAGGAATACGAGTACCAAATTGTCGATAAACTGGTAGTTAAGGAGACGATGGGCGATTTGTGCCTTAAATTAGGTAAATTTAGTGCGGCAGTGCCCATTTACGAGGAGCTTATTGAACGAAATCCTGAGAACACGCTATATTACAATCGATACATTGAGGCACGACAGCTTACCGATCCCGATGTAATTGTTAAACTTTATAAGCGCTTCCAAGTATGTAAATCGACAGGCTGAAACCTTAAATGTTAAGAATTTTTAATAATTTGCTTCTAAACAGGCAGAATATCCTCAATCCATATGTCCACGCCGACTACCGCTGAATGTCGCCAGTGGAGAAAGTTTCCGCGATCTTGTGGACGACTTCCTCCGTCGTAGTCTCCGTAAGGGTGTGCCCCCACTCTTCGTCAATATACGTTCATTGTATACCAATGTTGAGAAGGTGGCCATCATTGAGCAATTGATTCTAGACTATTACGAGAATTTGCAGTTGTCTGGTCACTTTTCGCTGGACGATAAGAACCACAATCTGCCGCCTGAGCCGGCCTCAGCCCTCCTGTGGACGCTGTACTACATGGCTCAGCACTTCGATCACTTGCGTGACACCGAGAAGGCACTGGACTACATCAATCAGGCTATCGATCATACGCCCACACTGATCGAGCTGTTTGTGACAAAGGGTCGCATCTTTAAGCACGCCGGTGACTTGCACGAGGCGTACAAATGGATGGACGAAGCACAAAGTCTGGATACTGCCGATCGCTACATTAACTCTAAATGTGCCAAGTACATGTTACGTGCGAATCTACATAAAGAGGCGGAAGAAATTTGCGCCAAGTTCACACGCGAGGGCACCTCCGCCATGGACAATCTGAACGAGATGCAGTGCATGTGGTTCCAGACGGAGTGTGCGCTGTCGTATCAGCGCACTGAAAAGTGGGGTGAAGCGCTTAAGAAATGCCATGAAGTTGATCGACATTTCTCGGAGATAATTGAGGACCAGTTTGATTTTCACACGTACTGCATGCGAAAGATGACGCTGCGCTCATACGTCGGATTGTTACGACTGGAGGACATTTTGCGTAGACATCCATTTTATTATAAAGCAGCAAAGTGTGCGATAGAGGTGAGTCCAACTATCTCCTTTATATCTCCTCATAGATGTTTTACACAATTCTCAATTGTAGGTTTACATCCGTTTGTATGATAAACCACTCCAAACTGAACATCAAGTTGAAGATACGGATACCGGTAAGTTTTTTTTTTCCGATTATATTCTTGATGTTTAAACCTGGCCATTGCAGAGAACTTGCCGCCATCCGAGTTGAAAAAGCTGCGTAACAAGCAGCGCAAGGCCAAAAAGAAGGCCGAACTTGAGAGTGCACAAGCGGCTCAACTGCAGGTGAAAAAAGAGCAGCACAACAAGTCTAAGCAGCAACAGAATCAAGACGGTGACCCAGAGGCGCCACAATTGGACGAGCTGGTGCCCGACAAGTTGGCACGTCCCGAGGATCCGCTCGAAAAGGCTATCGAATTTCTGAAGCCGCTGCAGCAGCTCGCCAAAGACAATATCGACACCCATTTGTTGGCATTTGAGATCTACTTCCGAAAAAACAAGTTGCTGCTGATGCTGCAGTCGTTGAAGCGTGCTCGCCAAATCAACCCAGACCATCCGGTGGTGCATTCATTCGCCATTAAATTTCACACTGCATTGAATGCCACTTCGGATTTACATCCGTATGTGAAGCAGGTCATTGATCGCGGCATTGTGGCCCTGTTCAAAGGCAAGGATGCCAACACCGTCAACGAAGTGTTTTTGACGGCGCACCATAACTCGTATCCACATGTGTTTGAAGCAGCGAAAAGCATGTATCGATTGAACACTAAGCGTAAGGATGAGGCTGTTAAGTTGGTGACAACGTTTGACATGACCAACTTGTTGTTACCGGTAATTTTCTTATTTTTTTGTTGGGATCAATATCTTAATTTTGATTTTATTTTTAGGATTGCGTCAGTGTCTTTTTGGCACTTAAAGACGGCGAATTCGGTGAATGCGAATCTGCAGTAGCTGACTACAAGATAAAGTGTCAGAAACGTTTTCCTCATGCTGCTGCCTTCAAGGACGTTACTGAAAATCATCTGAGCGAAATGAATTCAATTTCGAATGACCTAAACGAACTCAAAGTAGAGTCTGAGTGAATGAACAGCTTCTGTTTATTTTAAATAATAAATTTAAAAATTAGATGAGAACAAGCAACTTATAGAAAGATGAGCCTGCAAATTTAATATAAAAACCATTTTCAAAAAAATAAAAATAAATTAAAATTACCAAAATAAGGTTGTCCCTTTGAAATATATCAATTACAATATTTATTATGATAAAGAAATCGATTTGATTACAATTAATTAAGCTTATGGACTACTTAAGTAACCGTTTAAATAAGACTTAAATTTGCGTAGGATGTGTCTCAATAATAGCTGTCTAACATTTACGTGTTCACGATTGCAGATAGAATTACCGCAATGAGCTTTTGTGTGCTTTAAAAAGATTGATTTTTTCATGCAAAAAATTGTGAATACTATCTGATAATCATCGTACCATTTATACTGTTTTAATCGTTACGTGCGTGGATTGCAATATAAAAAATTACCTAATAGCCAATTAGTTTTAATCTTTTTATAACGTAACGTGTTGAACTTTTTTTTGTGTATAACGGCTCATAGCGGTATTCTTCTGCGTAAATAGAAAACAGCTAATAATCCGTGTTTATATGATTTTTTCCCTTTTCGGTTGATTGGTTTGATGAATGTTTGTGTATGTCCTAAATTGGACAAACGCTTATACTGTCTTCTCGTTTTATCATGAATTTACGATTTAAGGTAATGATGTTTTAGTTATAAACAACAAATAAAAACAAATTTTTAACGAATTAAGAATTTTTTAAGGCTTTTCATTTGCATTTGAAAATATCAACCATTTTTCTCCATTTCTCATTTTTGAACATATCTTTGGTTTATGATTTAAGAAATTTTGCCTACTTATATATTATTCAAGAACATTAAGCATAGCATTGTAATGGATTAATTTTAGCATGAAGGGTTTGCACCCTTAATCTACAACTCAGGACCAATTGAGATTATGTAATATTCATCAGTATTAATTTATTAATAGGTATTTTCGCCATGAAATGGAGTTTACTTAATGGAACTCATTAATACAAAGTCTTGTTCTTTTTTATAGAAATGAGAATGCATCGCTGAAAAAGATTTCAACGACACTTCCCTGATCTTATCTTGTATTTGAGCAAAATGTAAGACTTTTTAATAACATCTTTATGAATCGATCAATACAATATTTAAATAAAATGAATGATTCCTCAATATGCGATAAATGTGATTAGTTAAGTATAGTATATGATGTCATCTATATGGACTTTGAAAAAGTGCTTGTTTACTTGCACCTTTTTTTTCATTTTAGGTATGTCGTTTGTCATTCCAAGGCATAGCATTTTTGCACTTTGCGACCTATATTCTTTAATTTAAATATAACTTAACTAGTTATAGTTGCAGCAACCATTTACATTAAAAAGAAGAATCCAAAAGTTGTTGGAAACACCCGCCCATAAACACCAAGTAAGGCAAAATTCGAGTACACCAACTCTGCGGTGGTTCAACTGGCGATATGCGATACGCTCACATTGCGCAAATTTACCTACTTGCATGAGCATATAAAACACGATAGATTGCGCCAACTTCTACACATTTTGGTTTTATGTGGCGAGAACATTCAACGAACAGGAAACAAATAAAGCCCGCAAGAATCTACCACACGAAGCGGTTAACTAAACTATAAAACGAAGGGATCTTACGGTTATTTTGAGAAAATCTTGCTTTACGAGTCTCAAATCTTTTCGTGCGGAATGCATATGACTTTATTCACCCCCTGTTCATTTTCCATACGTGCACATGAAACTATTGCCACAAATAGCATGCAGTGTCCATGCGAGTGCGTTGTTTATTTATGCAGCTTCGTACGGAATCGCGGTCATTCTCCAGTTCATATTTTTATTATTCTACATATAGTTTCGTGACTGTCGGACCTTAGCAGTCAACATCTTTCTCACATTATACGATTATTTGTTTCACATGTGAGAGGATTTTTGTGGTAAGTGGGTTGCATGATGATGATGATGGCATTAAGTGTAGGGGTAGGTCGTTGCCATTGTGTTAAAGTGTTCGTATATATACTTTCAATTCGATTTTCAGTTGAATGATGATGTCAGTTGGCGAGGGAGGAGTTTAGTAAATTGTGAGTGTGAGTTAGAAATGGAATGTTCGTATATTGAATTCAAACTGATTTCAAGATATATATCTTCAACGACACTTGAAAATTGTTATTCAGAAGAACTCAAAATTCAGAAAATTGGTGTACTTTAAAGCTTTTTATACATAAAATATTTCCTCAATCCCTTTCTCTACCACATCAGAATCCAATTTCCAACATAAATTGTCACAATAGTCACATTAGGTGGCTGTTCCCGCACAAAATCCGCATATATAGGCATCAGTGGCGTGATTAAGATGAATTTTCTCATTTTCATAGCATATCTTTTCGATTGTTGCTACGTCTCGACGCGTCGCGTCGCCCTGTTGGTTGTTGCCGCACTGAAATGAGGCCAATATATTCGGCGAAAGAAATCAGCCAACAGGAAACACAACGAAGAAATGTTTTATTCAATATATAATGTGATTCGCCTTGATCCTCTGACACACACATAGACACACACACAAACACACACACACACACACAGCCCATCGAGCGCGAGGCGATGCGATGTTAGGAATTTCGTATCATCGGTCTGGGCCAAATTCTTCTTGCGCGTCTTCAAAAGCTCTTTTTACTCATACATACTCGTATAGGTTTGTTGCCGCAAAAACTTGTTTACGGTCTCTCCACCAAAAAAAAGTGTATTGAAATTTTATGAATAATATCAACATCTGAAGCGACTTTGAGCGAACAATTTCCTGCGCAGGGTACCACCATCAACCACCCTATCCCACGTATTTAGGGTTGAAACAATTGCAGGATTTCAAATATTTGAAGGAAATTGAGAGAGCTTCAAGACAACGTATACGATAAAACATGAACACATGAAAAGGCATTAGGGTGAAGCGACGGCCTGCAAGGGTTGTTTATTTTTCGTTGGTCGCGTTGCTTAAGGAGGCTCGTGATTCAATATATCAAAATATCGTGCAAAATATTTGGTGGTACAAAAGATCAAAAAGCACTCAAAGGTATCATTTACTTAAATCGCATTTTTCGGGATTTAAATATGCAACGTCAAATTCAATTTTTTTAGTATTAAAATTCATCACGAACCTTAAAAGTTGTGACGTTTTTTTTTATGTTTTGAATTGTTTATATATTTGAAGAAAAAGTCATTAAAACACGAAACAAACAGAAAGTTTTTGTTATTTTCGCAAGAAAGCTTTGGTAAACATTCAATTTCTTAAAATCCTTTTTTGTTGCTTAAAAGCTATTCAACTTTTTCAGTGCTTTTATTGGCGATGTAACTTAAGGACTCAATACATCCGCTTATTTAGTTTAAAGAACCAGCGTGTTGATAAACAACAAACTCAGACGCATTCACTTCTTGGAAGGACTTTTACGATGAAAACTTTATGCTGCTTTTATTAGTAAGAAAAATATTATAATTTCCTGTCTTTAAATTTAAGAACATACTTTAATTTGGACGTAATTTTTTAATAATAAGCTAGGAAGTTTATTTACGTAAACCCTCTAGGCTCTAAGACACCGCTGGGATCCACTTTAGTCCTTGTCAACTTCACAGAAATCATTTAGATTCACCCGTATTCGAATGGGATGTGATATGTGAAATAAACTCTAATTCAGCGCAAAAAATTATCATATACATTATACACGAAATAGAGGAAAATACATAATGGAATTACAAAAATCATACGCCTGAAATACAATTGAGTTTTCTAATTTAATTTAGTGCACATGAGCGATTACTGTTCAAATAGGAATTCCGTTGAATCCAATTTTACGATTCAATTAAATTGCAGATTTTTTCGCTGATGCATAATTGAGCTGCAATATGTGCCGCGTAATTTATCTTTCGTATTCATGAAAATCTATCATTGCGTGAGGTAATCGAAACATTTGAAGGATTGTTGGCATTGCGGCACGGAACATGCATGACAATTAAAACAGTCAAGAAGGAAAACAAGAAAAGTCACGTCCAGTAACAATATTTTCATCAAGTGCTAGCGAAAACTGCGCCTCCATAGATTTTCGATAATGCCAAAATTTACATTAAAACGGACGCCCCTTTCGTGCACTACATGAACGCATATAAAGCGGAGCGGACACATCAATCGTTTGATTTACTTGTTACCCTCATGTGGTGATGTATTGCATATAGTATATCTGCCTGGAGGAAATTGGGTCAATAAATAACGTCCATTTAATTGACTTGATAGAAGGACCTGCTCTTCATTTGATTGAGGATTGCATTCGGATTAACAGCAAACAACCAGGGAAGCGAAGGATAACCATTGTTTATATGTGATGGAATGGAAATAGCTGTTCGACTGTGATTGGTGCAACTAGTATACGATTCTGTATAATTTCGAAATACATTCATATGTTAACATTATAATTGATCAATCAAATATGTAATGAGAACATGTAAACAAAAATAATTAGATCACACAATGTAAAGGTGCGAGAAAAGAATGTCGTTAGTCATGCAGCCATGTTTCCAATGTGACGGGCGGGCGGCCATCGTGGCGCTGCGAAGCGTGAGAAATAGATTACCCGCTTAGCATCCTTGTTTCCAACGATATTTTCAGCAAATATTAATGATAGGAAAGTAAGAAACAATTTCTTCGGAATTATCTGAAAAAATCTGCTCACTTGGAAATGCTTTCAAATTGAAAAATCTTTGAAGCACCGCGGCTTTATTAAATTAAAGCACGGCGACAACTGACGTGCACAACATGAGCACGTGTCAACGTTTTCTAAAGAGAAAAGCTCAACCTCAATCAAATATGTAGCACACACACTTGAATTATACAATATACTTTCGGTGCATGAACGTTTAATGAGGAAGTCTGCTAACATATAAGTTTATACAGCAGACAGCCGCTTTACGCAAGAATTAAGCTCTTGAAAAAAAACACTCTTAATTAAATAAACTAAGGATAGGAGTTTTACGACGTCTGTAAATCTTGCAATCAGAATATTTCCGCATTTCCTAACTATGTACATATTCTATTTTTATTGCAGAAAATACTTATTCATCAAAACTGAATTGACATTTTTTAGCAGTTTTTTAAGTTCATTGACTGTAAGGAGCCTTGAAATATTTTCTAAAAGTACCAACTTCATTTTATCATTTTCATTACTTACTTGATATTCATGCCGCGTGAATGGGCTTAATGCATTTCAAATTGTACGAGAAGCACAAAGAATCCATTAGAGATGCACTAAAGAGCATGAACTACAGTGTGCATATTCTATGACGGAGCTTTTCAAATGGAACTCCGTTGAAATGTCCTGTGTCCACAGGTTTCAATTAACAGAATTCTTTAGTTTTAGACAGCTTGAGATTAGAACAATGAGACCAAAGTGCTCGTAGTTACCCGTATATAACATGCTTCACGAAAATATTTAGATAAGGCGTTTTTTTATTATTTTGTTTTAGATACCTGAGCCTTTGCTTGGTGAATGACAAAAGCTCAAAAACATGAATGATGTCTGCATTTGGAGGAGAAAATTCGAGCACTTGATAATAATTTTAATACTAGCTCAAGATTCATGCATACGACCAATTTTTATATGTAAATCAAGCAATAAATTTATTAAACACTAAGTTCAAGGATTTAAACTGATCAACAACTTTATTTAATTAACGTCAAGACACATACAACATTGGAAAACTAAATTCTAATTGAAACAGCGGCTGTGGCAAGAATACAAATTTTGACATTAAAAGCACAGCGCGGTATATTAATACTTAAGCTTTGTTCAGATTTGTTAATACTTAATAGCACTTGCATTTCCCCACAACAAATAACGACGTGCAAAGTGAGCTTTATTTAAAAGCTGTTCTCTATATGTGATTTTCAGCATATATTAAAGATGAACGAGTATGGTACACTGAAGTGTGCGAAGATGGGAGATGTAAACTTTAACGTTGCATATTATTAATGCACGCGAAATATTCCAGTGTATGCAAAGTTATGGTGATCGGGTGGCTGAGTAAGTGCTTCGGATGCAGTTTTCAAGAAGCTCTATGTAAACATCGTTACACGGATATGAGAGTTTTAGTAAAAGGTGTACATACACGTATATATTAAGGATGCGGGTAATTGCAATTTTTACGAGCTTATGTCATAAAGTACTTGATAAGATATTAAAGTACATGCATTATTCTTATAGTTTTGAACCGTTTATTTGCACGTATAATTGCCGTAAATAATCCACATAGCAGTAATTTAGTGTTCACTTTTATAAATTTACTTTTAACATTATGCAAGAAGTTAATTACTTCATTTACCCAAATAAGAAGACGATGCGACTCATCTAAGATGAAAGAACGTGCTTTAAAAAAAATTAAAAG
>JANSTS010005551.1:59311-79212 GCA_026546915.1 Sylvicola fuscatus | reverse complement strand
AAAAGATAGAAAAAACAAATCTGTGTTTGACCTTAAAAAGTTTTGTGAATCTGCCTTGCTGAGTTCGGACGTACGGACGTACGAACATGGGACGTATGTACGACGTACGTACTGACATACATTTTTGGTCGCACAGACATTTATTCTCGACCATACTTCTTTGGATTCCGCGGGTGTCAAAACGTGTTTCCTTTCTATACTAGAGTGGATCGTGGTGGAATTTTGAAACTCCCTTTCTGGTTGGTACGAATATAACTAATTATTGTTTGCTTTCTGCCATCTATTGCTTGATATTTAGTAAAACCTTTGAAGAACACTTATTATCAAGTTGCAATGTCAGAAATATTAGTTATTAATGTGTTAAAGCTTAATTACTAATTATCAATATCCAATTTGTTTGCCACTCATATACATGGAAATCAACAAATTGAGATTATTGATTACCATAGATACCGATTTGATGTTCGGTTTCGGACGTCAACATCATCTGTTATTTTAAACAAACATTGTCCAAGCGCATCAAATTAATGCGCACCTAACTGCAAATGATAGCTGAGCATATACATACTTTGGTGATTAATTCTGTAGCGCATAAATTGCAAAATGAACTAAAATGAAGTACCATGTCCTTGACAGCGTGTGCAACACAAGGGAATTTAAAATTGACCATTCGTCGTGTGGCAGGGTGGTAGGAGTAGTGGGATGATATAAGGGACTAAGTAAGTGGAAGACATCACCGCCACCCATTTTGACAAGGGGCATGACAAATGACGTTGCATCATTTCCTTGAAGAAACACACCCGTTGGCTTGTAAAAGTAGACTAATGTGATTTGGTGTGAGAAGAGCATTATCGTCACACTGAGCTCCGTCATATATTTGTCACGTGGAAAATTTAAATTGAACACTCTTCGACATTGCGATGAGAATTTAATTAAATGTTCAATGCACTAAAGCTCCTTATCTCACAGTGCCTCAAATCAATTTCAACTTTGTTAAATCCATCTTCGTTCGTCCAATATTTATTTGTATGGTTTCAACATTTACTTTTGTGTTTCTCATTGTGATGCCTTCAAATGCTAATTGAATATTGAATTTTTTTTTTAAGGAAAACGTAATGAGGTTCAATCACTCTCTCATTACTTTAAAATTGTTTGTCTTAAAGATCGTAGCATTTTCTCAAGAAGATTTATTGCAAGATGATAAGTTTATGAAAATTTGAATTTTAATATAAGAATTCATTCGCAATTGAACGCAACGTAAATATGAAAACGTATATTCCGTGCATAATTTTTATACATTTAAATAATCAACATCCCCATAGTAATTGCAAGACGCTATTCCTTAGAGTGTTCATAATAACACGTTGCTTTTAAATATAGTATCAGAGTACGACTTAAATATAATTATTCCAATCAATATTGAACGTTATTGATCGAAGTTATGTTATATAATTATTGTATTCGAATTGCCACAGGTGATAAAGCCAATTCCTTATGAATCATTAACTAGCTGGATGCAGTGAAATATGTCTAGATTAATGTATGTCAGCCACAAGGTGTATTCTGATAACAATGTAGAGGATGGCTCTGCACAGCTAATTGAATTTACGGCAGCCACACGACCAGCTGCATGTGTGGTCTTAGCTGTTCTTTTAGCCCCTAAGTAATTGAAAATAAAATTGTGGTAGCACCGCAAAATGTATTGCCGTCCGATTGAAATAAACATCTTCGGGGAGGGCAGTTTAAACATTTATTTTGAGGTCAATTCAATATTATGCGAAGCACACATTGAATGTACAGCAACAAAGCGCTTCTTTTCCCATGTAGACCGCACAACCTTACCACCCCCTTAGTGGGATTAACTCAATTGAAACATCGCCATCGCACCGTTCTTATGTTGCATTCAAATTCAAATTGATGCATCTTGTACGAAATTGAAATGTTAAATTGTGCATTCCCGAAACGCTTGTCCTTGCTAGTTGCTGAACTAGTTGATGCTTTAGATGCTTCTGAATAAGGGTGGGGGTGTGTTTGTGGACAAGGTTTACATGCGAAGGCAATTTCATCCATATGTATATAATAGTGAGCTATACACTCATTGACCTGATTTCAATAACTTTGGAAGTAAGTGTTGGGACTTGTTCTTTTATATACTATATTTAGTATATTGATGATATGCTTTATGGTGACAGAATTTATTTTATCGACTTTTACAGATTGCGAAGAGATTAAATTTTAATTTAGTTTTTATATAGATTTCTAAATTTTATAGAAATAAAATTGTCTGATATTAAATTTATTGAAGAAAGAAACTAAATTCCGTGCGCAAAACAACTCTCAGCTTCATCTTATTTAGATTGCTTTCGTATAAAAACTATTGCCACAGCAACTCTTGTAATTCCAATAATGGAAGTAACTAATCGAAGTTGATTAGCCACGCAAATAACAATCTTAATATATACGAAATTCGCCTAAACACAAGTTATTCGCATACAAAAAGCTCGGTTCATCTTGTCCTTATCGTATTTTCAATTCCGCTCCACTGCATCGCATCTCGACCACCGCAGTGGATGAATTTATTGGCAGTGGCCGACTTTCTTTGGGCTGCTTTTGGCCCTAGGGTAGATTTTATGTGGCGAGAAAAGGCGAAAATTACGCCATTTATACTCCTTTGTAATAACAATCAATCGATGACCAATAGACAACATATTTCGCAGATGGCTCATTATACCGCTGCATATTTGGATTTTAGGGGCGCCCAACATTCAAGTGAGATGCGTAAAACTAATGCCCATGTCCTTAATAAATTACTTTGTGTTCGACATGATCATTATATGGTGCGAATATATTTAGAAGTGGATAGAGTCTGAGATCTACGAGTTCATTGAGTATTTGTTTGTCCTGACTTCAGAAACGCGGAAGCTACATACAAAATATCTTATTACCGATTGGGACGAAGTTATTTAAAATGTATTTTACTTCAAATGAGCCTCTGGTTTCGAGCTTTCTTGGTGGAACAAACAAATTCATCTTTGACCTTTTATTTATCGCATTTTATATACAGCTATCGGCGGGAACACACGCATAACTTTCGACATAACGAACAATTTCATTTGTATTACAGACCCTTACGGCCTTACGCAACTGCCCTCCATAAAATTATCATTTTAAACGAACATAAAATTAGCTTTTTATTTTTCTGCTGACATGACGCCTCCCCGTCTTCCGATCTCGTAGAAAGGTGATTTATTACTTTGAAATTGCTTTCGAAACAGCTCGAAAACAAGAATAAAATTGTAAGTGTATGTGTGCGTATACGCTTTACGTATAGAGAAATGCGTGACGAATATAGGGTGGTCGCGACAGGGTGAGCCCACGACGACTACGGCGGTATTTATGTGCACCCCATCCGTGCAGAGACACAAAAAATATTCCCTTTTTTAATTAAGTAAATCGATATAGGGTCACGTTTTATTGCAGCCATTCCGATTTAAGCATAATCCTAACTGTATCGGACGTATATAGATATAGACATCCCACTAAGTTTCTCGATAAATATAATCCTTGGGAACAAGAAGCTGTTGATATTATTCTGCATAGACGGGCATGTAGGCACTGAGTTTTAGGGAGTTATAGGTGGCTATTATATGTGTAGACTGTAGAGTAAAGCAGCATTGTAAGCAAATCAATGAAGACGTAAGACGTGTTATCTCTTAAATGGGCCATAACCACAACAATTGCCCGAAGCTGCAGAGTGGAAACTTTTAACTATACACAGACGCATTATGTTGCGAGCTCTGTATTGTAAATCTCAAGAGGATGCAAAGCTTATCGGCTTATGAAGAGAATGCAGCGAATTCGGGTGCTACTATAGTTCAAATTGAAATTCGCAGTTCAGGGTTATTGGAAATATTGAAAATTCTCACACATTGTCCTGTCGATATTTAATTAGGTGAAAACAATTGTTGGCCCGCCTTTGTGGTCTTGCACTTGAGAATTAATTAAATCCGTAATAAAATCACGTTTAATGACAGATGAAAGCCGGTTTTATGAACTTTAACTCTAAGCTCTACTGAATTTTCCTCTTTTACACCGCATAAAACCTAATAAAAAATAATTAATAATACTAAATCATCCATATTTTCAGATATAAACGTCATTTTATCTTTTTATTATTTTTTCCGCTATACTAAATATAAAGAGGCATGCCTTATCTTGAGAAATTGATTTCACTTTCATTGAATGTGCGTTCATACTAAAGTCCTTAAATTTGTTTTTCTTGTTATCATATTTGCGATTTCTTAAAAAATCTTTTTGTGTCTGATGATATGTGTGTTTGTGTTGAGCCAACCTACACAATATATACTCGCAGAAAGGCTGGATCGAAAAACATATTGGTGGCAAAGGATATTACACGAATCAGATGGGTGGTTGGGTGCAGCGCAGCTGAATAGAAAATGTATTATAAAATGGTCAATAAATTACAATTGAAAAGGTTGGCTCATAGATTCGTTTATCTTTAGAGCTCGTAAAGATGTTGGAGGTTTCTGGAATGGCATTCAAGTTGTGTGAGATAATAAAAGTGAGATTTCAGAGATTTTTTTTCCAGCTAGCAATGTGTTGAGTGTGTATGCATGTAAAGGGATTTTTAAATCCCTGCAGCTTTGCGAGTTGTTTTGTTGTTGCCCGAAGTTTATTACTGTAGAAAGTAGCGCATATTTAGGCTACAAACATAATAAACGATAAGAAAATTGATTCTGGGATCTGTTGAATTATTTAAAGAGATTCCGACCTTGATTTTAATGGACTTTAAGTCAACTGGAGTATGATGATGTATTAAATGAGCCGTTCTTTCAGCAGCTTAAAAAAAAATTAAATTGTGTGGATATTAATCCAACATAAGTCAAAAAAAAAATTAATTTTAGAGAAATAATAATAAGTCAAATTATTTTATGTTAATTTATCGAAATGTAAAATTTGATTAGAAATATTCGCTCACATATTTGCCCATTGTAAAATATTTGTTATTCCGGTGTATATTACCGTTTATGCAAATATATTGAGTTTATTGAAAACTCGACAGCTTTCACGAAAAAGCTCGCAGATGAAACAGGACGATCGTCTCGCCTTTATGTACACACTTGCTTTGCAATTGTCAGTAGATGAGGGAGCAGCGGTAAACCACAACATTGATTTTATGTAAATATATTGCAATATCAGAACATTACATATCCCTCATCGTTGGATGTATGGAAAATGGAAAATTGATTAAATAAAATTGTATTGTGCCTCTACTGACTTTTTCACTGACATGATTGTGTTGTAAATATTTCCAAATATAG
This sequence comes from Sylvicola fuscatus, assembly GCA_026546915.1. Taxonomy (NCBI): domain Eukaryota; kingdom Metazoa; phylum Arthropoda; class Insecta; order Diptera; family Anisopodidae; genus Sylvicola; species Sylvicola fuscatus. The sequence continues at coordinate 73,870 of JANSTS010005551.1, read as the reverse complement.
AAAATTGCGTCCTATACCCTGAGAAAGTCGAGCATAGTTTCAATCTTATATTTTCTTCTCCCTTTCTATAGTCTTTTACTGTTATCCCATATCAGCGCAAGTATAAAGACCCAAAACGATATGAGGTGTGCTCAGACAAATATCGTGTAGAGCTTTTTCTCGTTTCTTTTCGCCGCGATACATTGTGTATGTTTCAAACCACTCGGAAAGGTTGTAAAAAGAAGCAATCGATTTATTTATGTATATTTTGCTTTTTATTTATGTAAGTTGTTCATGCTTTTATTAAATTTTCTTTTCACGTTATTGAGAACAAACACAACTCTAGATAGACACAAATCGGGGACGCGAAGTGAAAGTATATCAAATCTACCTTTTGGGCGCTTTTGTCTTACAGCGAGCGGATATCATATTTAAGGATCTCGTTGGGTATGTATATATGGATTTTGGTAAATGCTTTGATGTTTATAGGGCTGATAGGCTCGACACTGGATAGATCACAGAGAAAGAAAGCCGTAAGGTATAAACAAGAAAAATCAAGTGCACACTCCCCCCACCCCCACTTGTTCTGCGTGGACGCGGTGGTTTTCGGTTCGCATATATTTGTGCCTATGCGTGCTACTGATAAATTTGTTTACTTTGTGTGATGCTAATTTTTTATCTTTTGTTATGAATTTTTATATTATTTTATGAGATATATTGATTTATTGAATTGTTGAATTGTAAAGAATAGTTGTTCTTTAATTTAAAAAATACCGGATATGAATGTAAAAACTTTTACTTTCTTAGTTGTGGTGGGTACAATAACTTAAAGCAATAGAAAAATAGACTGCTTGAAGCTTCATTGAAAGATGAAAACAATTTTTGTTTCATTTTTATCTTTTTAGTTAAACATCCTTGATGACGGCCACAAGTAGGAGTGTCATTTACGCCACATTTTCACCATAAAAAACTAAACGAATTTAATTGTTTATATATAGAACATAAAAAATTGATAATTAAGGGCCAAATCAACAACAATATCAAGATCTCTTTTATTCTCCAGGTACAATTACTGCTGCTTCTTCGTAAATAGACATTGAGCCCAGAATTAATTAATCCTGCTCCAGATAACGTTGACCAAATGATAAACAATTAAAAGAATTGGTGTTGTCCTTCGGCTAACACAATTCGCAACAACAGCAAACACGAGCATGGCTGAGTTGCAGAATCTTTTTCTATTCCGAACATGCCCAAAGATGCACAAATGTGTTTGCATCAGGCCATTCTACGTATATGTTGTTTATTGTATTCCAACAGAACTAACATAGTCCGATAGATATAAGTACAACGCGTCGCGTCGTGTGCACTGTGTACACACATGTTAGTGGCATTATTCATGAATGGGAAGGCGAGTCTTGAATTCGAGCGAGTGCATTGAGCGTAAAGAGCGTCCGGCTGCCTCAACAGCTTTTACATTTCTGTACATATACGTATATTCTAAGTTGCACATACATTTATACAGGAAATGTAGCAAATCACAGAGCTTTGTTCGTTTTCGGATTATTACGAATGGAAGGGCGCTTCTAAAAGCATGCAACATTGTCTCGAGAGTAGAATAATCCGAAAAGCACATATTTTATATGGAGCGCTGCTACCTTGTGGGAAAGCTTTATAGTTTATATGTATGTACGACGCGGTGCACAGCATGTAGCAGCATGTATTGTAGCATACTTGCTTTTGTCTGCGGTCGCATTGTATGTTGCATAAGCATTCCAATCTTACATTGTGCGTTGACTAGTTTATTAGAAATTGTTGTGGTCAATTTGGGTTCATTTGATTTATTATATGGTTAATAATTGAACGATTTGTGTTCTTATTGCTGTTGCATAAAGTTGTAATTAAATTGAAACCATTTTCAATTTTTTTTAGAGTTATTAAGGCAACTGTAAAGAATAACTGATTACACTTGTGAATAACGATCAAGGCTCTTAAACTTTATTTCATTTGCATGAAAACTTTTATTTAAAATATTTATGTACTGAAACACATCTACCATAATATAGTTGTAAATATTTATGGACATTTATTTATTTGAAAACTTGGTTACCATTTGAATTCTGTATGTGACTTGTACATTGCAAAAGTTTCCCTAAAGTTTCGGAATTTTTTCGCATAACTGTTACATGACTGTTTATTGTTATCATTTGCCTTTATTCGCCATGTACGTTTACAGGACTTATTTTGAATATAATTCTTTTTGACCCCAGCAACTTCCGAAAATTGTCGTCACATAATGTCGTGTTTTGTATGAATTGGCTATAGCTAGAAGCGTGCAGCTGGAGCTTACAGCAAATGCTTGTCTACTTGTTTCTAAGAGTATATAGTTTCGTGAAGAATGTGTTTAGTTCAGGCGCAGTTCACTTTTATAAAGGATTTTTTAGGGAAGTATGTTTACAAGTATGCTCATATTGCTTAAAGTGCTTTGAAAATTAAGAGAAATTAGAGTTAGTTTTTTTTTTAAAAGACACTACACTTTAAAAAATTGTTAAACTTCATTAAATCTCCTGCATTTTAAAAAAAATGTTTATAAAAGAGATTTTCAAGCATTTGCACTTTACTTTACGTGTCAATGTGTTTCTAATTAAGGTACAGTGATAATTTATTATGTCGCCTTGAGTTTGGTAAACCGGAATAAGCTTAGTTACAACACGACGCGACGCGATGATGTTTTCCCATAAATGTTATTCATTTAATGTGACATCATAATCATAAATGCTATCATGTTATATAAAGTATATCATTAACTGCAACATCTCATAGCATCATTAAAAGAAAAACGTATGCCATAGAATATAAAAGTGAGTGAATGCATCAACATTCAACACAAGTTGCCATGCTCATTCTGAACATAGCATGTCGTGGCTGCAATAAAATGTGTAAGAGAAGTTGTTTTTTCAAGAGCTTTTGTTTGTATATGTGCTTTTTCCCACACTTCATGCAACGACACATTTTTCGCTGCCATGTTTTGCACATCCCCTTGAGTCTGAGATAAATGTGAAATGCAGATGAATATTACATATAATTAGTATGGTATTAAAGTGGGATTCCAACGGACTCTATGTGCTCGTCTGATGACTTTGTAAAAGTATTAGGTTGGGGATTTTCACAAGACACTCGCTAAAACGCGAATGTTTGTTTTCGTTTGTAAAAATTACACGTAGAGAAGAGTCGCATTTATCACAACATAGTACACCTTTGCGAAATTAAAAAGTAGCAGACAAGGACGGGACAAACATTATTTATTTCGAAAATGTCTGTGAACCCCTTTTTAAGGTAAATATCCTCTGATATCCATCCATCAGTTGTAGATTAGAATTTAAGGACGCTGCGGCAAGATTCTTTTGCCATCTAATCATCCAATGTTGCTTCTCATTGAAATGTTTTGCGTCGTTCTATAAGCGAACGAGGAAAACTTTAAGTAAGTTTTTGGAAACAAACAGAAAAATGTATTTTACCGAATATATTTATAATAATGTTAAAAAATTGTTAAAATTAAATACGTGGCCATGATCTTGAAAAACATTTTTATGTGAATCATTTGTTTTATTCAATTTGGTTAACAGGTGGTTGTTTTAATAAATGAATAAAATTCTTTACAAAATGGAAAACAAATTTGTGTTGTTTACGACAACAAGACAGGAGACCCACGTTCTGATTTTCAATAGAATAAAAGCTAATTTTATAAATCAACAACAACAAAATTGTTCTTTGTTCCAAAAATTTTATCACCGGACCATCAATCAAAAAGGGCTGAAACATATTTCCCACCATTCAGGTTAAATGCCCAAACGGCATATTCATTAGCAAATAACGCATAAAAATTTATACACTTGACCAAAAATGCCAAAACTTTATCCTTATAAGGTTTACTGTTAAATTAAGAAAAATTATATCTCTGTTGGCATAGGACTAAACTTGTTACCCAACAAAAGGACTCGGGAACATAAACCGAAAATATTTCGAACAGTTAGAATGCCCAAAATTATATCGTCCTGGTCTTTACATGACACAGAAACGAGAGAGAGAAACGAAAAAAAATGATCCCTCGAATGTAAGGCTCTGTCGAAATTATGTCCCTCGACAGTCCCAGCGCGTACATAAAGTATTGAGGGTATAGGCGTGATTCATCCGATGTTTTCACGCAGAGTCCTTAGCATGGAAACGAGAGGAGCCGCTTTCGCTTCGTCCACGACCGTTGCGGTTGAAATGCAGACGCACCGCCCGTTTCAGTGCCACAAGTTTACAGGGCCCTAAACTGAGAGTTTAAAAATATATTTAGAGCTATATAAGATGTTGTTTTGTTAAACGAAGCTGACAAACAAATTATGGTATTATTAGCCCCCTTTACAGTCATAAACATGCAGCACACATACGTGCCGAGCCACGAATCTACTCATACTTTGAGAGCTTTCTTTGTATTCAAATTTCGCCAGTTACACTTCATGTGGAAAAAGATTCACGCTTTTGCCATAAATTGTGTTTTCGTTGGCGTGTTCGAAATCGCAGCTGCGCGAATTTGCTGAGAAGAGGGCCGGCAATACTGCGACTATTAAAGGGTGGGAAGGAGGGGTTCATGAAAAGTGGACTTTTGAATTGTTTAATTTGGTAAATAAATTCAGCACTGCAAACAGTATAATTATGCGGAAATTAAAAACACTTTTTTAACGTTACCATTTTTTTGGTGTTTTAAGGCGCTTCAACATAGAAATGAACATTTTTAAATGCAGAAACATTAAATCAACGGAATATTTAATGAATTATGGAACCTTTTACTTATCAGACTTATAATTTCATTCGGTTAGGAATCAAGTATCAAGGTTCCTATGCAAACAAAATTTACTTTATCTTATTTAGAACGGAGCAAATAGTCTAAAGCTTAAATATCAAATTAAATCATTTTAAATGTAATAAATTAGTATAGTTATTCTTCCAAGAAAAAACAAAAAACAAATGAAACAAAAGGAACACGGTTTAGCAGATTATCGCGGATGCTGTAAGGCTGTAATAAGAATTACGCCAAAGTTTCCACAAGCGAAAAGATTTTGTACGGATGCACAAACGTGACAGAAATGCGATAAAAAGTAAAAACTATAGCCCAAGATTTAATGCAATAATGGTTCGTGGCTCAAAAGAAGCGTAAACTCTTTGTTGAATTGAAGTCCGCACGGTGATATTTATCTGTCGTTTCTCATTTCAACTTTATTCATAACCTTCATTTGAAATGAGTTATACATAAAAGAATGGGATTTTCATTTCAAAATGCCATTTATGATTTATTTTGTCGTTTTCTTAGAATAGAATTGAATAAGATCGCAGCAAAAGATATTCGCGCGCTCGGCTCATGTTTGTATACAAAGAGCCGCGAAGAGAGAATTGTCTGTGCAGATTCAAGTACAACTATATTGACAATAAAGCGTCTTTTCTCAGTTATGAATGAGAACGAAATTGGAAAAGTTTTCATCAATTTTTCCTGTTTTAGGCGGGCGAGTGACGACCCTTTTTTAATGAATAATTATTGGCGGACGAAAGTTTGTCCGCGCGCGGATTTCCCGAAAGCTGCCAGAGTATACTCGCGTACAACTCGCCTTGAACAAAGAACATGCGGCTATAGCCGTGTGTCGTTTCGCTGGCTGGCTTTCTGTTGTGTGAGTGGTTCGCACTTGTGGGTTTATTTACTTCTCAAGCTCTACGAAAGTTGTTTGGCCCGCTCAGCAAACAATATTTATGATTATGCTATTGAGGAAAACACCACACCGGGGATGCGTTTTAATGGCACTGTCGGTTCGCAGAAGCGGCAGTATGAAAAATAAATAATCAAATTTGGTGCGAGAACTTTAAGTGCTTTGCGGATTAGATGTGCGTGCGTTGTTTTTTTTTGTTTTTTTTTGTTGTTTTTGTGTTTGGGTGTTCTCTCCCAGCGTAGGTGCCTGTGTAAGTTGTGGGTCCGCCAAGAAGCCCAGTATATCTGAATTAATTACAGCGAGACACATGAAAAACACAAAAATGTAATCAGAAGGTAATGCATTTAACCGTTTTGTAAGCCACATGTGGTCATTTACATAATTCTCCATAAATATTCATTAGTGGCGTGGAGAATAAACGAAAGTGTCTTCATCACGCAACTTTTATATGTGAACACAATGTTTTCGTACATTTGGGCTCCTTTTAAAGAAGCGTCGCGGCGCTGCTGCTGCTGCTGCGTGAGTGCGCTATTGTAGTCATTTGATTACATGCTGCAAACGCTTGTACGAGTTCACTTCAATTTGCTCTGCAGGGTCTTTATATTTATTACCAACGACATTTATTCACATTCGAACATATATTCAATAAAATATGTGTTTTTATGTCGCAATTTTACTCACAAACAATTTCATTTTCCATCTATTCGGCTCACATATCCAAATGGCATGTCAATGTACAAGAGAAGCGCATGTTTGCATATATGCAATTTTATATTGTAATAAAAGTGGCTGTACATATTCGCGGGCAATACCCGGGCAACACACAAATATTATATCTTTAATGGTTATAAATGAAAATTCTGAATGGAAAATGAATGCGAACAAATTATTTATACATTCGAACCCTTTTCACCACCGGCAACAGCAAAAGGTAATCGGGTTAAATGTGGATGTATGCTTAATGCTATTTCATGAGCGCATGAATTTCTAGGTATGCCAAAGCTTCTACCTTAAAAGATACACTTCTATTACTTAATTTTTATACCAAAGAGAGCTGGCCATCTAGTAAAATGGCGATTAATATTGAATTGCAGTCATTTGTAGAAAGCTTGTGTGTGCTTTAAAGAAATAAATTATTGGCAAACGTTTTTTTGCTTCTTATTAAATAAATATGATATGAATTATCATCTACATTCTACATAAACCAAAAATAATTTCTAACTCGCGGCGAAACGCTTCTGGTATTTTGACGATTTGGAATAATACTCGTATCATAATCTAAATTATAATTTTCAATTAATAGTATTTACAATATTTTTAATAAATCAGTTGTTGATGCCAATTTGATAAATCTGTTTAATTTCACACACAAAGGAACTAAACTTTTCATGTTTTATCTTTTAGGCATTTTTCGCAAGATTATTTAATGTCAATATGTCCTTTGTATTGCTTTGAATTTAGCTATGGCCTTAAATGTAAACGACATCTTCTTTGTACTGTATCCATCATGCTCAGCATCCGTCATTGTTTCCCTTGTATTGTATTCATTTAAATCATTGCATTTACGTATAAATTGCTTGAGAGGATGGCAATTTAGAGCGATTCGCTGTGCAGCCACGCCGAAATGATGCGTTGCGGCGTGAACATCTATGATAATCACAGCCGTAAAGGTTGCTGAATGTGTGCCGCGATGAGTGTCGTGATTCAGGCAATTTACTAAATCGAGCTGCTTTCACAATTCACATGCACTGAATAATATGTAGATGGAATGGAATAAATTTATAGATTGCGTCAATTTTAAAAGTTGCACGTTTTAAATTATGTAGATAAATGTTCGGATATGCGATGGGGTGACTCATTTTGAAGGCTTACAGAATGAATTCGTCGGGGTTATAAGCTTTAACGCGAATAACGCGAATTTATATATAAAAAAAAGTATATAATTCGTTTTTTTCTATAAATATAAAAAAGACTTTTTAAAATGTTTTACCAAAATTAAACAATTGTAATTAAATCTCTAAATAAAACCGTGAGTTGATTCAATTTCATTATGAATTTAAGTTCAGCATCATGAACACGTATGCATTGCATCGAATAATCTTCAAAAAAGCATTTACCAAATTGAATACATGTTTCAATAGAGTTTGGTTTATGACCCTTCTCGCAAAATTTCTATGGACATATTAATATACATATAAATAAAATTTCAGTAAAGCAAATATACTGAATATACCAAAGTTACCAAAGAAAAAAAACTATTCAATTTGAATTCACTGCATAATATTAAATATACATATATGTATGTATATCATCGTTCATAAGAAAAAAGAAGTTTCATCGTAGTTTATATTGTATATCAAGATCCCATGCGTTACTTTGCGTTACTCCACAAAAACGAAAAAAGCGAAAAGATTATACAATTTTTCATTCACTATAGTTACGTTAAAACTTCTGTATGAGTTCGAATGAACTTGCGCAACATAACAAAAAAGTCCCTTCGCGAATAATTTACTTTAAATTTTATAAATAACTATTTCTTCAATTGAATGCTGTGGAGAATCGGAAGGCGGGAATGTATTGAATTACAAATAAACACACCTCGGAAATAGGGTGCTTCCGATTCGGTGCGAATGGAATTTGATATGAGCACATAATAACAATATAACAAAATTATTTCACTTATTGGAAGTGCCAACGAATCAAATAATCCATAATTGAAATGAACAAAGTCAAGGTTTACGAGTGATTTGCCATTCGAGTAATACGCTCGACAATCAATGTAATAACACGGCAGCCATTCTACGGCTGACAGCCACGTTCAACTCATATGAGTTATGCTGTTTCCCGATTTATATGTGATTTGAATACCAAAGCGAAACATATGTTTAAGGAGAGACGATGTGAGGAGACGTATCGCGTCATGTCCTGTACAAGGAATGTATAATATAAAAATTCAATTAACGTTCGTGCCATACAAAACATTTTCTGCATAGTTAATACGGTGTGCCCAATTCGCAGCTCCTAAATGGCCTATGAGCGGGATCTGTTCACTGGCATGCTCTGGGGATTGTTAAAAAATCTTGACGAAGGCAATTCCTCCTTTAATTATGGAATGCGTTTATAGCCTGTTACTTTAAATTAATTTTCGTTTAAGAGTTTTAGGATGGCACCGTCTTATCGTTTTGCGAAAGGCGCTGTCAAGGGGAGGTTCGGTGGTTATGTGCTCTGACTGTTTGGGTATATATGTACAATAAACGTTCCTCACTAAAATATAATGAACAGTGACGTGCTTTGCCGAGTTAACTAAGAACCTTTTCAAACTTTTAATTAATTACTGATTGTTGTTCACGACTGGTTATGCTTTGACCTTTCAGAAAAATATGGAATGTAATCTGAAACAGTATCATCAAGTGTTTTAATCGTCCTTAAGCAATTAGGAGCTTGTTTGATGGACAGTTCAATTTTGCTGCAAATTGTTCTATATAATATCTTTCGATAACGTCAAGTGCATTGTACAGAAATTACAAATTTTCGTCAATACTTAGTTCTTGTGAGTGAAAAGCTGATCTTAACACGAAACGTTTACTATACTCGTAAAAAACATTCAGTCCAAAAATGATGAATCGCTGACATGCGTGTAAATGATATGAACGCGGTTTTTTCTAATGTTATGTTTTAAATATGTTATATGGCCAATTCAACGAAAAGATAATAAAAAACAAAAAAGCTCCTTGAACTATGTAGACGGAGATTCACGGCTAAAATTGGCTGCGTCTTCACCCTTCACAGTCTATGAATGTCAATTTGCAGTCGTCCTTTTCGTCTTTATTAGAATTTATCGTCCAGAAATGTTGACTCCCTAATCAAAATAAATTTACTGCGTGCGTCATGTCGTCACTTTGAACGCAAACTTTTACAAAATTTTCGTTCATATTTTGTATCGGGCTCATGGCTTGGTCCAATGCGCGAATGGCATGGTGCGACGCGACGCGACGCGTTGCGGAGATTGCCAAATACTGTCACGTAGCAAACTTCTTAAAATGGCACCAAATGAATGGTGACATTTTTTTTATTTAAACAAATAGGCCGAATTTTTTGTGGCAAATGAAAAGTCATACTCAGTGAAGCGTTTATACATTGAATTATGATGCGTGGTGAAACGAACATAGAAGAGAGTTATGAAGGATTTCAAGGTATAAAAATGTCATTCATGAACAAGTGGATACGTTTAAAATAAACTAGCTTATACTTTATTAAAAAGTTCTTGCGTATGAGCTTTTGAGTTCGGTCATTGCAATAAATTGTCACTAAAACAAAATATACAGAATTTTATTTGACATGCATGCTGTTGCTATTAATTTGTAAACATCAAAGGAAGCATCACTGAGCTGACATCAAATAGAGTTTTCAAGATTACCTGCTAGTATGATATTACTTTTCAACATATGTCATCAAAACTTTAGAATTAGAACGTTTCACTGCGTAAGACACAATTTCTACCCATTCCCAACTCCCAAATTGGAATTATTACTATTCCAGTGAACAACTTGATTAAGCCAACTAATGCTGACATACCATAAACATATCTACTCCATATACTCACAGATTTTAACTACCTAGATGTTCAACATATATCTGTACCATATATACAAAACAAGCGCAACTTGTCATAAGCTGTGTATAATTTGCAAATCAAATTTAAAGTTTCCGTTATATTTTTCCCATTGCTTAGAAGAACTTCTTTCATCACATCCCAGTTTCATCGAAGTTTTAATGCCATCATTGTTACAGTTGTTTGTTCTTTTCTGGCAGATTGTTATGCTGCCGGTTTAAATTTGCATTGAGTTCCAAATGCTTGCAACAAACAAACCATAAAAGCAGCCGCCTTACCCTCTCTCCCGAACCGCCACTAGTCGATATGTTTCCTGAATTTTGACTATTTGTGTCATTCCTTACGTCTTGATTTTCGTGTAGTACAAAACTGAAATTTACTGCATGTTTGGCTGCCGATCATCGTCAAAGTTCTGTAGTAAACGGCAAACGGCAAACAAACGCCCACACTCGTGCAAAGACATTGGCTGCAGCCGCACGTATCCTTGAATCCGTACGAACATATACTTAGATCGATCGATTTACTATATGACGGCGTAAATTATGGAAAAAGCGATAAATAAGAGATTGAATGGTGATGAGACACATGCGGGATGTTAATATCAGATAAGAAGCAAGTACACTTATATGTATTAAGGAATGATGGGAGTGGGTAGTGGTGGGTGGCGTCCTGAGAGACGAAATCCGAAAAGATGAATGGAGGCGAAAAGTGTCAGACAGCGTGTATGTGACTGGCAGGCATTTTGCGTCGTTTGATGCCTGATGGTATCATTGGGGGTGCTATTTGTGGTGCTGAAAAATTAATCTTCTGCCACGCAAGTGGTGAGGCTTAGGTAAATGTTGTCTACATCACATGTCAACTGTTCGGCGCGTCGCGATGTAGCGGTTTGTCGCATAACCATACAAGATTGCTGTAATGTGTCTCAATAAATGTTTTGCATGCTTTCTGAATTTAAATTTGCATTTTAGCTGCAGATAGCTGTATTTTGCTGTCTGTTTAACTTGAACAACATATTTTTAAAGCTTAAAGATTTTTTTTTATATTTCCTCTGAAAAAGTGCAGCCGTTCTTAAAAATCAACAACACCCTTTACTAAATCAGTACTTTTGTCAAAATGTATTCGCTCTTATTCCCAAATAAACTTGGTTACAAAGTAAAATGAAACGACAATGGAATACCTGTTTATGCCAGCGAAAGTTTACAGAGACAAAAAGCTTGCGCGACTTAGAATTCAATGGCAAAAATGTTCAATTCCAAATTCAAATATCACACACATAACCGTCGCCAGATGTGTCAACATTTTCATCACTTGAGTGTTGATTGTTGGAAGTCTAAATGCTTTTACCTGTGACATGGTGTGCATCCCTCGGTTCTCAAGTTACACCTAGTGCCGAAAAAGAGTCCTTGTGGAAAAAGTTCGCCGTCACAAAAAAATAATAATGCTGAAGCCAAACACTTATTTCCATGTTTCCACCCTTGTTCAAAGTTTAATGTTATATGTTGCAACGTGCGTCTGTGAGAATTTCCTTGTTTCGCTTCCCCAACACTAAATAAAGCTCTCTGCTGGCAGGATGTGGCCTGGGTACAATAATTCGCATAACTTTGCAATAATTATCATCAAGAATTTCACTTTTTGATAAACATTTGCCAACACATACACATTGTGTCAATTTGATTATTAGACATGTGCAGGTGGTGCTGTTCACTACCTGTAATGTGTGCGCGTGTTGTATCTTTGCGCAATTTGTGAGCTTGTAGCAACATGGTGGCATAATCCGTACGCGGTAAACTCTATTTAGTTTATAACGTTTTTTTTTTTTTGGGACTTTTAAAAGTCTTATTTCTTTAGCGGCAACATTTTCGGAGATTGTTTTTGTTCGTGTGTTAATGCTTTTCATTATTGCCCATGCAATATCCTTCAGACGTATGGGCTGTTTACATTAAAATTCCTTTGCTTTGTGCAAATTGCCTCTCTTTCATCTGTAATTACATTTGACTGCGAGGGAGGTTGCCATCCCATATAGATTTATTTATTATAGGGGCGTGTGTGTATGTTCTTCACGTGTTTGTGCGCGCGTTTGTTTGTTGCCTTTTACGTATATGTATCTAATATTTTTTTGGGCCGCTATCTATCTGCATTTGAAACGTAAGACTACGTATTCATATACAATTGAACGCCACGGGGAAGGAAAAGTGGAAATAACACTAATTGCAGGCGAATGGAAACATTCATAAAACAATAACAGATTTGCCAAAAGAGGTAGGCGCGACGCGACGCGACGAAGCGTCAGCGGCGCATAAATTGTTTGAAAGCAAAGAGATTCGCTATGTAGGGATGCGATGCCGGATTCGGCATTTCGTAGCTTCGTGTGCGGATGGGAAATAATTAGTTGTCAGAGAATAATTTATTCACCTGTTTAGGGAGTTTGTCAGGGTTAATAACTTTTAAAACGGAATTAATTAAACATCAAAATTAAATACATGCCACGTTTGTGTCTCACAGGCCTGTGCTGAAGATGAAGGCATGGATGCTGGAGCTGTTGTGCGCGCTGAACGGATGCTGCTGGTCTTTTGGTGTGTAGATGTGAGTGGCGTAATTTAATCCAAATTAATGTTACACCTTTAGAGGCATTCAGCACATTTTTCGGGTTATCGGACTGTTTGTGTCCGAAATGATGACTTAAGTGATTGAGGGTCGGAAGACGGAGGCGATTTGCGTCTGTTGCTGACAAAGAAGACAGTTTAATCAACCTGTAATTGAATCAAACGAAAATGATTTTTAATGAGTTATTGTTATCGCCATCTTTATCGCGCATAATTTGTTGATGCTGGAAAATGTTTTTCTTTGAAAATATTTATTTTATTTATCGCGATTGAGTTTAAGTGTTAACCAGTCAGTTTAACATATTGATGATTTTATATTTTATTTAATTTTTCGGCTTCAGCAATCGGATTAAATAAACATCCTTTCACGCATTGTAACACTCGATTTTTTGTCGAATACATATATATTATGTACGTAAATATAGACAGTCACAGAGCATGTTGCCGCAGGATACAGTAAACAATTTATCAGACAATTAGCAGATTCATCAATCATTTACGTGTTCCTGTATTTGTTTTGAATGGCTTTCAATGTGCTTTCATTTGTCTCGGTTGACAGATAGCGTTCGTCCCACATCCTTCCGGGTATACGAGTATTTTTCCGGAATCCAACCATTAAATAAATATTCAATTAAGCGAATCAATCATGTTTCAGTACTTTGGACGTTTTATATCGAATTTGAAAATAATTGAATTTAATTGTTTTAATTGTCAACAGTACAATGGGAGTTACCTTTGGGTAAAGTTTCGTAATAATATGAGAGGTTCATTTAAAAAATATGAAAAATATTGAAAATATTATAAAAGCTAAGCAAATGATATTTTATGTATCCTTTCTAACACTGGAAGTTCAAATGCTTTGTTTATAATTGTAAGCCATCAAACTGTCTATATGTTTAATTATCGAGGTGCTTTTGTCTCTATTCTCTCACAAAAATGGTTCAAAAATCTTCATACACTTAACAAAAGGCATTCTGATAGCATTTCATTCACCTAAATTCCTATAGTCTGCTTTCAAAGATCCCGTCCATCCGAGAAAGCTACATGCACACACAGAAACAGATACAAGTGCTGCTTAAGTTGACATAAAACAAACGATTTTTAGAACAAAACAAGCCAGAAGAATGACAATTCAAGAAGTAAAATTTATGATGCGCCAAAAGCATTTATCTAATATCATTCAAACGCACAATGTAAGGAGCAGCTTCCCCGATGCGCTCTGTTGTCTTTCGACGCGCGTAAACTCCTTACGAATTCGTTTGTTGCATGCCTCGCGTCTTCTCTTCGTATCGTCGCGGCGCGGTGCGGCGGCTACACGTACTTGCTACTTATATGGGAGACTTTGCGAAATACTTGTGACATGCTCATTGTTTTTCATTTGATATATAAACTTTATTACCCTTTTCATGTTCAAGCTGTTCCTAACGCAGTTTTTCTTAACAATTTTGGCGGTTCTTTTATTATTTATTACTTCCTAAAAATATAATCTTCCACCAGCTGCGCCTGTTCGAAATGGGTTTCACTGCTCTACCCCGAATAATATAATATTATCCACACGGGATGAACGTTTTATTAGCTACAGGCGAAATATTAAAGGCAACTTTATGGGGTAGGTTGACTTTAG